>CANNZV010002319.1:106828-148391 GCA_947561585.1 Caprella mutica | reverse complement strand
TGAAAAAACTAATTTGATTACAGAGTTAGGAATAGTTATATGAAATATGTTATATATTAGCTGAAAGTTACAAATTATCGGATGGTTCCAATTATTCGATCTAAATACAAATAAGTATATAATTAAAATTATTTAACTTTAATTATATACATTTTCTGGTAATATCCGTCCAATAATCCGCAACTTACCCTATCGCAGAAAGTAATCGAGATCAAAGAGGTATTAGCATGTATGACCGAAATGGTTAACATGCAAAGAGAAATATGCCCTCACGGCCTCTTATTATTATTACCAAAGAGGTAAAAGGTATCACTATTTCATTTCAAATAGTATTCAAATATCATACAATAAATAAAACATTACAGACGGAGTGATTGGAATGGGGATAATTAAATCTAGCATACATAACATGATGAATATAAACTTTTAAAAAATATATGAAACAGAACTAAATTAGGTCTATATAGCAAAAAAACTATGGTGATGGGTGAGAGATGGATGCGAGGGGGGGGGTGTTTGTGAAACCCCGCGTACCCCTTAATTCTCACCCTTTCATTGGGTTAACTTATATTGATGCCTAACATTGTTACCATTATCGTCGATTAGGTTATTCATATGTCTAAAATTTCTTATATTCAGTACAGTATACTAAATAATTCACCTGAGTCCCGCAACATGTTGATGAATGGTACTGATTGAGCTTAAAATATCTGTGGGAGGGGGGGGGGGGAGGTAAGAATATGGAAATGTCATGGCATGTCCTATCTTAAATTATAAACGAGAATGATTTCAAGTTTCGAGAATAATTATTATATATTAGTATGATTTCATTCGGACACCCAAATATTGATGTTTCAATAATACCAACCAAAATGTCCCAAACTTTCCTATTGCTATAGTTCAGGCTTACTAGTTCTTCCATGAGTTCAGGTAAATAATAATTAGTAATTATTTATTTGACTTTAACATTCTTATACCTATTGATATTAAGTGACCAAAACAAAATAGTGAAAATACTCAAATTATTACTGGAGAACGCAATTCAATAATTATAATTAATTTTAGTAGAAATGTAAAGCTAATTGTAAAACAGTAAGATTTAATGCCACCAACCATCTATATTCAAAGATAATTCACTAATTGGTATCTTAATAGAAATTAATTGGCATCTTTTCTCAATACTACGAGAAGGTGGAGCTTATCCTATGCAACGTTGTCAAATCTCAAAATTTTGACTAAAAACTCCACGGTTTTTGCATCTAAAATTTAAAGTGACCTCGTTTATTTTTTCCCTGATAATACATACATATTATTTATTTGCATCTAATTTATTTACAAAAAGTTTATTCACGTAAAGTTTATTATATAAAATTTATTCACTTAAAATTTCATTTAAATAAATTATACAAACATTTTTTTATATTTTGAATATTAAAATCGTGACATTTTTCTTGCAACAACCAACCAACAAAGATACAAAATGTGAGGTATCGGAATGATAAAATATTCAATTTCACTTGGGTCAAATATTATTTCACTTTGATCAAATATTATTTCACTTGGATCAAATGTTATTTCACATGGATCAAATTCAATTGCATAAAGATCAAATTCAATTTCACTTGGATCAAATTCAATTTCACTTGGATTAAATTCAATTTCACTTTGATCAAATATTATTTCATTTGGATCAATTAGAACTGAAAATTGTATAAAATACTGTCCAGCTCGGTACCTATAATTTTGTACTGTACTGTACCTGGGAAGTAGGCAATAACTATATCGAGTATACTATATAAAAGAACATTAAAATAACGCTAATTATTCTGTATATTCTAAAAACTTTAACTCACTTTTTTATACTTTAGAATTGACAGCAGAGTGCTCTTTTGAAGAATTTCTGTATGCAGGGAATTAAAAAACACTAATACCTCCTCTAACGAAAAGCACTGACAAACTACCTGAATTTTTAAATTTCACTATGGATGTATAACCGAAAATACAAAGAAGGGTCATACCGGTAGCAAATATATTCACTTGTTCAGTTTAGGTTTGCATATTATCCTCTATTCGTAATTTATCATATAAATATTTTGACTATGTATTAAGTTTGTCACAACTAGCTAACGGTAGCTAATTTAAAAAAGTTAGCCAAGCTTCATAGAAACTAGCATCGTTAAGGCCCGTTTATACGCTACGATAAATAGGAGCGATTTATTGAGCACAGAGATCGCAAAAATTTATCAGATGATTGAGACCGTGTTTACACGCAACGATTTTTACTCCAATATCTTTATTTTTCACTAGATAGCCGTCATGGACGAAACATTATGATGGTCTGCATTTGGATTGTGTTTAGCATTATATAATTATTGAGTTAGATTGTAACGATTTATTGGAACCCTGTTTACACGTTCAAACTTATCGTTACGATTCGTATAAATTTGAGCCTGCTAGCACCAATAACACAATCCAATTCCAACTCCAATAAATCGCTACGATCACCTGTTTACACGTACCGATAAATTGCAACAACCTCTTAATTACGATAAATCGCTTTAAATTTATCGTAGCGTGTAAACGGGCCTTTATAAAATCACTCAGTGCCACTCACCCTTCGCCATCATTTTACACATTCATATAACTTATTCACCTATATATATTAAAATTGTGTTATTAAATATCTATGAATTTTAAGCCTTGAAACTAAATCTTTAACTCTTTATCGTTCCTGTGATCATCTTCGTGTAGTCACTTAAACATAGTATAGAAACTAGTTTTGCTGAACGATTAATAATTTAATATTAATTTGAAGACATTTTATATTCAAGGAATAGTCTTTTCAATATGTGAATCAAGCTTCAGCCATATAATGTCGATACGCTATATATTAATCTGGTTGGGCCAATATGACAATTCAATGGTATGGATTCGCCCCATTGAACCAACCTTCTCCCGAGGTAACATTTCATTTGAATGGAAAACCACAGAAACCTCATGTAATTTGTAGGCTACTTTCAGTCTGTTGGCACAATGTGTCCTGGTTGCTTGGGACCACCACACCACACCACTACATAACTACACCATGCACAGCACCGCACCACGGATCACTATGAACACCTGCTTGTTCCACACCTGTAAAGCAACAAAGAGCAGTATCTTGTGTAAAAATTATGATTTGATGACGTCATGTCTTATCGTAATAAATTCATGCACCAATTGTGTTCTTCTTTCAATGAAACATCTGTTTTTCTGACAAAGAAACATCTGTATTTCTGACAAAGAAACATCTGCTCCACAATAAAGAATGATATTCCATTGTTTCACTCCTCAAACTAGAGTTTGAATTGTTTCATATATACCATAATAATATTTAGAAGAATATCATTCCAATATAAACTAGTTTACAGAATTTCGCCGCATGATACTGGAATTCATTTACATTAAGTATAAAGCCCCATTCACACGAGTCACTCAGTGACTGTCACTAGTGACGGTCACCAGTTACCCGCTATCATTTATTATGCATATACCCGCAAAAGTGACATAGCCTTTCAAACGATGTCACTTCGGTTGCCCGGTTGCGCAATTAACTGCATTTTGCAGTGACGCGTGGTAACTATAGTGGCCGTCACTGACTGTATGGTATAATATTAATAGTAGCCTTCATACTGAGTCATTCAGTGACGCAACTTTTTGTCATCTAGTCTGATGCCTGCAGTATTCGAGTGGCTTTACTCTTTATTGGTGCTTTGGAAGAAATTGTAAAATTCAAATTTATCAGCACATAGCTACAAAAATATCATAAAGTGAATGATGTAAATATTTGTCAATTCTTGATGTTAACTATAGATGGAATCATGGGACAAAGTATAGGGAATTATTGTCGGTAATTTTTCTGATATCGGTATTGGCAAAAAAAAAGTATTGATACCAAGAGTTTTTTAAATTTCTTGAATAAAATTTATTAAAACAATATTTATTCTTATTGTAACTATAAATTAACTATAACACTATCGAATTTAAATTAATTAAAAAATAATTTATTATAGGTAATCCTATTTTTAATATTTTCTATATTTTGTACTACTTATTTATACCTAGTATGAAATTAATTATATTGTTATTATTATTATTAAATACCTTTATAGGACAGCCATTCCATGATTTTTAAATAAACTGTTATTTCTAATATTAAATTGTTTAAACAATTTCAATTTTAATATTTCTCCATATTACAAATCAACTGCCTTAATTTCATATTATAATTACAGGGTGGGGCGTAAGATTGGAATCAATTTTTCAAACATTAATATAATTCTTAAAAATAAGTTCCTAAGTAGGTGATAGGGTTTGAACTATAGTAGAGACACTACATTATGACGTGGCAGTGTTATTTTTTACAAAAATTTAGTCAATTCAAAAATGTCAGTCAAAAGAAAAGCCATTATTGCTCTACACCGTGCCGGGAAGTCAGATACCGTCATTTCAAAGACTCTCTCAATAGCGAGATCGACTGTTTGGAAGTGTGTGAAGCGTTTTAATGAGAGAGAAGACTTAACTGATCGTCTAAGAAGTGGTAGACCACGCTCACAACGCACCAAACAACAGATAAAATGTGCCCGAGAGAAGATCAGGAGGAACCCGAAAAGGTCAATACGATTGTTAGCCAAAACAGCTAATGTGAGTCCCAGAACAATGAGAAGATTTGTCAAAGAAGACCTACAGATGTCCTCTTTCACCCTCCAAAAGAGACAGACTCTGTCAGAAGCTGTAAAGAAAAAGAGATTGGAGAGAAGCAAAGCACTTCTGAGATAATTGAAGTCTGGCACGGCTGGTGAAATTGTTTGGTCTGACGAAAGAAATTTCACAGTGGAAATGGCTCACAACCGGAGGAATGACAGAATAAATGGTGAAAGTGCAAAAGACATCCTATACAACCAAAAAACTGTCCACAGAACCATGAAACCTGCTTCAGTAATGGTCTGGGCCGCCGTTTCTGAAACTTGGAGATCTCCTTTAATTTTTGTGGAACAAGGCGCCAAAATCAATGCTAAATGTTATATTGAGAATATTTTGACGCCAATGTTGGAGTCAGCTAAGGATCACTTCGGTAATGACACTCTATGGATTTTTTCAGCAAGGGCGCGACTTCACATACTGCAAATGTCACTCAAAACTGGTGCCATGACCATCTTCCACGGTTTTGGTCCAAAGAAATGTGGCCTCCCTGCTCCCCAGATGTTAATCCTATGGACTTTTCGGTATGGTCCATTCTTGAATCAAAGGCCTGTGGTAAATTCCATCGCAGTGTGGATGATTTAAAGCGTTCGCTCCGGAGATCTTGGAAGGAAATTTCACAAGAACAGTTGCGTGCCGCAGTAGGAGGAGTTCGGAGGAGATTTGAGGCTGTTATTAAAAACAAGGGGGGACATTTTGAATAAATTTATGATTTTTGAATTCTTAAAACCCTTATGTAATAATACATAACTGTAAATTATTAAATTATATTTTTCGTTGGATTATAATATGCACTTTCATTTGCTTCCAAACTTACGCCCCACCCTAGATATCAGTCAAAATCTAACTAGGTATCGTATCGTCCCATCTCTAATATGTTAACATCTCTTGCGTTTGCATTTCTTTTTTCGAGAGCGTCTCTTTCTTTTTGAGCTGTCAAGTCAATAGAAGAAACTTCTCAGCAGTATGTGGAGTCGTTTCTCAGCAGTATGTGGAGTCGTTTCTCAGCAGTATGTGGAGTCGTTTCTCAGCAGTATGTGGAGTCGTTTCTCAGCAGTATGTGGAGTCGTTTCTCAGCAGTATGCGATGGCGTTTCTCAGCAGTAGGCGGTAGCGTTCCTCAGCAGTAGACGGTGGCGTTTCTCAGCTGTAAGCGGTGACGTTTCTCAGCAGTAGGCGGAGGCGTTTCTCAGCAGTATGCGGTAGCGTTTCTCAGCTGTAAGCGGTGACGTTTCTTAGCTGTAAGCGGTGACGTTTCTCAGCAGTAGGCGGAGGCGTTTCTCAGCAGTATGCGGTGGCGTTTCTCAGCAGTAGGCGGTGGCGTTTCTCAGCTGTATGCGGTAGCGTTTCTCAGCTGTAAGCGGAGGCGTTTCTTAGCTGTAAGCGGTGACGTTTCTCAGCAGTTGGCGGTGGCGTTTCTCAGCTGTATGCGGTAGCGTTTCTCAGCTGTAAGCGGAGGCGTTTCTTAGCTGTAAGCGGTGACGTTTCTCAGCAGTAGGCGGAGGCGTTTCTCAGCAGTATGCGGTGGCGTTTCTCAGCAGTAGGCGGTGGCGTTTCTCAGCAGTAGGCGATGGCGTTCCTCAGCAGTAGGCGGTGGCGTTTCTCAGCAGTAGGCGGTGGCGTTTCTCAGCAGTAGGCGGTGGCGTTTTTCAGCTGTAAGCGGTGGCGTTTCCCAACAGTAAGCGGAGGATATTTCGTCAAGTAATTATTTCAATATCTTTTCGATTTCAAATTTGACCTATATTGCATTCTTGCATGGTCTTCCTTTGGTAATTGATAGACTGCTCCTGTACTCTTCCCACTATGGTTAGAACAATCGATTATTTAGCACTTATTAACCATTTTCCAAAGTATGATATTCCAAAATGTAGCACAAACAGAGAAAATAAACTGAAAACAATTTCCGAATTCAATCTATTAAGTAAGATCTAGCAGTATCCTGACTACCGATTATTCATGTATGCATTGAAATTATCTTAGTTTTCCAGAATTTAATTAATAAATGTGTTGAATGAAATTATAAATTATTACAGAAAGCAGTTGCAACGATGGAGAAAAATATCGACCTTCTATTTTTTGACGAAAAGGCAGAAAATCAGGCCGTATCAATAAGTAAGCCATGGTAGCACATATGAAAGTTTGAGCCACCTGAATATATAATATTGAGCCACCTGAAAATATAATATTGAGGCACCTAAAAATATAAATCTCGCATAATTTACTATTGAAAAAGTTATAAGTTAAAATATACTTTTAATGTTGCACAACATCAGAAAATAGTTTTCTGTGAAGTCAGATTCACGTTACAGACAATAGCTTATTTTATATTACGTTTTTTGTTGGTGTATAATTAAAATTTTGTAGGGAATCTTTTCGCTCATACACTACACAGTGACCACACTGTATGTATACACGATACACAATTATCAATAGTTATTATATCTTATCATGATGAAAATTCTACATTTTATAGTACGGTAAAAGTGCGGGATAATGCAAGGTTCATAGACTATAACAGGTTAAACGAATAGAAATAGTACGAAATGTTACTATAAGAGCTGAGTCTACAAATTCTTTATATGAAAACTTAATCTTTAGATTAAAACCTATAAAACCTATGTTACAAATAATTGACATTTTGCATTGTTTATTTCTTATTTTATTATTGCAATATTATGTTTGTTCTTATTTTAGGCGTTTAGCTACAGTAATTAAAGCGGATGAAAATGTTGACAAGTGCCCATTAATCAACGGACAACGACGTGAATAGCAGTTAGCTTTTTGTTCTTTTAACAGTGGTAAAAACCATTTCTTTGAAATATTTTTTATACCATTCGATAGATTATTAAATTTTAAAGAATTCTAGTTTGACTCACGCCCTAGTTTAATCTACCGTTTAAGAGATATTCAAGAAAAAAGACAGAAATTGTTCCTTCCTTTGCTAATTGTAGTAGTGAATAGCAGTTAGTTTTTGTTCTTTTAACAGTGGTAAAAACCATTTATTTGAAATACTTTTTATACCATTCAATAGATTATTAAATTCTAAAGAATTCTATTCTGACTCACGCTCTAGTTTAATCTACCGTTTAAGAGATATTCAAGAAGGAAGACAGAAAATATTGTCTTCTCAATGGCAATTTTTTCCCCATTCGTTTAACCTGTTATAGTCTATGAACCTTGGGATAATGCCCTGCATATTTTTTTCATGCCGGGCAAAACCCCGCACTACTTTGTTGCCATGTAGTCAATTTTGAGCTGACCTGAAACAAAAAAAGTAAGTGGTATATTAAAGTATATTAAACATGTGGGAAAAACGTTTGAACGCTTGCATCGCAACAAATGGGCGGCAAATTGAACACATCATTGCCCACCATAATAATCGATCATTGCCCACCATAATAATATAACATTGCCCACCATAATAATCTATCATCGCCCACCATAATAATCTATTATGACCCACCATAATTATATATCATTGCCCAAAATAATAATCTATCATTGCCCACCATTATAATCTATCATTGCTCACCATAATAATCTATCATTGCCCACCATAATAGTCAATCATTGCCCACCATAATAACCTATCATTGCCCACCATAAAAAATCTATCACTGCCCACCATAATAATATATCATTGCCCACCATAATAATCAATTATGACCCACCATAATTATATATCATTGCCCACCATAATAATATATCACATGCCACCATAATAATCAATCATTATCCACCATAATATTCCATCATTACCCACCATAATAATTTATCATTGCCCAACATAATAATCTATCATTACACAACATAATAATATATCAAATCCCACCATAATAATCTATCATTATCCACTATAATAATCTATCATTGCCCATCATAATAATCGATCATTGCCCACCATAATAATATATCATTGCCCACCATAATAATCTATCATTGCCCACCATTATAATCTATCATTGCTCACCATAATAATCTATCATTGCTCACCATAATAATCTATCATTGCCCACCATTATAATCTATCATTGCTCACCATAATAATCTATCATTGCTCACCATAATAATCTATCATTGCCTAACATAATAGTCAATCATTGCCCACCATAATATCCTATCATTGCCCACCATAAAAAATCTATCACTGCCCACCATAATAATATATCATTGCCCATCACAATAATCTATCACTGCCCACCATAATAATCTATAATTTCCCACCATAATAATCTATCATTGCCCACCATAATAATATATCACATCCCATCATAATAATCTATCATTGCCCACCATTATAATCTATCATTTCCCACCATAATAATATATCATTTCTCACCATAATAATCTATCATTGCCCACCATAATAGTCTATATAGTTCCGGCACACAGTTACGAATAACAGTAAGGAAGGTATCTCTCTCAGACAATTGAAAGCGTTTTCATACCCACCTTGAGAAACACCCTTCTATGGTTACAGTCATTCAAGTACCGTTTTGCAGAGTGTGCCAAATAGAACCGATAGACAAGCATAATAAATATACTGGTACATCAAATATCACCCAATGTTTTCCTTCATTGGGCCTGTGCTGTTTGGCTACCGTTGGCATAATGTCGTTTTCATTGCATTGGCCTTGTGTGTAATAGCACTGGCGTGCCAATGCCCGATCGTGCCTTTACTTTGCCAACGTTTACCGACGTTAGTCCGATAGTGCAATGTTATCAGGGTAATTCTATAATATTATGTAATAAACTAATTTTTTCCTGGAGCCTGGAGAGAACCTTTCGCTGAAAACACTTTTTCCGAATGTCACTTTCACCGAAAAGTGACAATTATTTACCAAAATAAGGTATACTTATTTTACAATAAAAAACAGTAAAGTATACATTTTGTCACTATCAAACCTGGCCGGGGAGGCAAGAGTGTCGTGCAGCGAAAGTATTTTCGACGAAAGGACCGGTCACCAATTAAAACATCTACATATATAATAATTTTTATAATTAAAACATCTATATAATAATTATAATGTAATTTTAACGACTATAACAACCATTAAACTTCTTCTACAGGGGTTTATAGGGACTAGATATCTATTGATTGTCCGGTAGGAATATCATTAGGCAGGAAACTTAATTACTTCCCATATTTCCCGTACCTTTGTGAATTGAACAAAGTATTCCCGTACCTTTTGTGAATTTTGAAAACAGTAGTTATTAAGGTGACTAATAGATTTAAGGCAATTGTGTGAAAGAAGTTTGTGGTGTAACTGGAGTAAAGCAGAACAGTGAAGCTGGAAAATTGTGGGAGGTAAAACTCAGGGAACCAGGATGAGTTCCCTGGCACGGACACCCACAAAGAAAGAAAAGAAAAAGGAGCAAGAAAAAGAAACAGAAGGATGGAATGTGGCACGGGGAAGAAAGGGACATGGTGAAAGCAAGGAAATGATGAAGGTATGGGAGAACGTGGAGATATTTGAGGAATGTGAAAGGAGAGTCAACAGTGGAGAAGATGGAATGGTATATAATCTTTGCAAAAGATGCTGTCATGCAGAATGTAGGAAACTTACTAATTAAAAAGGAATATGAAATGTTGAACAAAATGGAAGACAAAGTTAAATGGTACTGTGGGAAATGAAGTGATAAAGTGAACAAACTAATAGAGAGAATGAGATGCTGATGAAAAGAGTGGAGGGAATTGATCAGGATTAGGATACTGGAGGAAGACTGTGAAGGAAAATGGGAAGAATAAATGAAGAAAATACAAGGATTAACAAATGAGAAGTACACAGAAGTATATGGACTATTGGAAGAAAGAACAGTTGTTTGCCTTGCAGAAACGTAGAAAAAAGTTGATAATATCAGAGTAAGGAAACATTTGGAGGTGATAAGCAGTATGAGGAAGATGGAAGAGAAGAAGGGAGGAGGCATAATGGTCCTGTGCGAGGAAAATAGTGGTATATTTTTGGAGATGATGGAGGAAGAGTATGCTGACTGCATGGTGATGGCAGGAAGGATGGGAAAAGAGAAGATAAACCTTGTAATAGTATATTTGGGAACTGGGGGTGAGAAAGTATTGGAAATTATGGGACGAAGTTATACTAGTTGCAGTTTATTTTTATATTTATTTACTAATTAGATAATTCACAATTTGATTTGATTTTTAAGAAACAATATAATTTTAATGGTTTTCGAACAGTTATAAGTTGAATTAGATTTAAGT
Source organism: Caprella mutica (assembly GCA_947561585.1). Classification (NCBI taxonomy): domain Eukaryota; kingdom Metazoa; phylum Arthropoda; class Malacostraca; order Amphipoda; family Caprellidae; genus Caprella; species Caprella mutica. The sequence goes on along the minus strand of CANNZV010002319.1, from coordinate 137,432 downwards.
GATTTGTGAATGTAAAGGCCCGCAACTAGTCCACGAATCCCACAGCTGTTCGTATTGGTGTGGAGCACGATTCGGGTCTTCTATCCCAATCCAATCTTCCACACTGTAAGCAAGAAAGGAATAATTTAGAATCCGTGAAATTTTAATTATTAAAGTTATTTCAGTTATAAAAACTAAGTTTATAACTGCACGGACCCAAATAAGTTTTCTAGGTTTTAATATTTAAATACAGTGAAGAATTTAATTTTATTATTGACTTTGAATGTGAAAAGAAAGAAAATTTAGATCGCATAAAACTGTGCTAAGTTATAGTGGCGACATACCTTAAATTTTCCAATTCCACCGGCATCTTCTGATCAGATAGTCACAGGATGAAACAATTGAGGAGAGAACGAGCCAGGCCGAGATTGAGAAAACTGCAGCTGCTTTCAGATACTAGACGACTGGACAATGCGGAAATATTGTAGATAACAAGTTTCACAGACGTTGTACCAAAATTGTATTCATCAAATAATTCCTTCAGTAACTAATCTCAATCAGACTTCGAATTCCCACATAGCACAGCTTTTCAACCTGGTGGGGCTCATTATAGAAGTTTTAGTGTAGCATCATTGCGATATTATTACTCATCAACCAAATACAGCCACGTTGTTGTTGTAGGTCATGCTTATCAATTTCGTTCTGCCTTCCATAATAGACCGTCACCTGCTTCACAGCTGATTTGAGAATTTGGCATTATTTAACAGGGTTCACCTGCTCAGGGTATCTGAAATTCTCGGTGATATCTTTTAGAGGAATAGAGGTGAAAGTCGCCAAAAACACAGTATTATGGATTATTCAATTTGAATATAAACTACTAGAGTTAAACCAATTGTGGCCCGTGCAAGCTATATATATTATTTTCAACACTCCCGGGCGAGAGATTGAATTTATTATAATTAAAATCATAAATTCAATAAACATTTAAACAACAAAGAACAAACAACCCCGAAAAACAAACAATCCCAATGAACAAATTTTATTTACAATATATATATATATATATATATACAATAACCAATGGAAACCGAAAACATTAATATATAGAACTGATTCTAATAATTCAATTTCCACTAGTTAATCAAGAAGGCTTTAATAAGGCTTTAGCCTTCAATGCAGCTTTTCTCTTAGGTCTAGATTTACCCTTTACCATTACTGGAGCTTTTTCAGGCTCCTCTATTTCGTTAAATCAACAGAGAGTAAAGGAATTAAGTTGCTAACGTGTCGTTTAGTTATCTCCCTAGTTTTACCCTTCATTACAGTTACCCCAGTCACCTCGCCATTTACATTAGTAAGCTTACTCTTAACTATTCCCAGAGGAAAGTTATTCGGCTTAACAAATTGATCCTTAATCAATACAATATCACCTTCATTTATAGGTTTATGATGCACAGGCGATTAACGATCCTTTTCAGAAACAGACTGATCCATTAATTTTATTAGAAATTCAGTTTGATAGCTCTTTCTCAGATTACTTCTTACTCTCTGAATTTTACGAAATTTATGACGAATGAATTCAGTAGGACGAACTATCAACTATATGAAAATCTGGGTCATCTAACTGGTCAGAATTAATTTCAGGTATTATGTTAAAGGAAACTAGACCTTGACCGTATATTATACATTCCGGTGTAATGGGATCGGGAACGTCAACATCTTTATCGCGCAACGCTTCTTTAAATGCAATAGGTCTTCTATTGATTACGTGAATCGCATTTGCTACAATAAATTCAAAATCCCTTTGAGTCAGTACATTGGTTTTGATTGAACTATATAACAATCTTTTTACTAATTTTACACATGATTCAACCATAGATCCCAACTCGCTATGCCCCTTATAAAATTGATCAAATGTAACATTCTTTACTCCCCACTCATCTAAGCTAACTTTAGTATCTGCATCATTTAAATAATCTCTAATTATTTGAGAGCCTGCTACCAATTGAGTACCTAAATCAGATACGCAATGCTGTGGTAAACCATACTTAAATACGTGCATTTGGAACGCTCTTAAGAATTCAATAACAGATTGAGACGTACATAATTCAAGGTTCACAGCCCTACTCCACATGCACGTATAACATAATAACCAAACCTTAACCTTGTTATTATTAGCTCTTACGTAGAATGGTCCTATATAATCCATAAAGAGGTAAGAAAAAAGAACGGTAGATGGATGAGTGCGAAATTCCCTATAAGGGCTTTGATTAAGTTTTACAGGTCTATCTTTAAATCTCTTGCACGTGACACAATTTTTCAGTTGTTTCTTAACAACTGAAAATATCTTAGGGATGTAAAATTTCTTACGAATCTCTGATAATATATTGTAAACTCCTGAATGAAGGAATTTTACATGCATTTCCATAATTATTAGATCAGTCAATCTAGATTTACCTGAAAGCAATATAGGAAATTTATCGTGATCGTTTTTATTTCTATTCATTTTACCATGAACTCTAATAATACCATCACAGTCTACAAACAAATTTAACTGGGCAACCAAAGGTGGAATAGATCTTTTACTTGAAATACCAGATTCAAAAAACTGTAGTACATCAGAAAAATGTTCAGTTTGAGAACTTCTAATTAGAATTTTAGTGGCATCTAAAAATAAATCCGAATCTAAAGGTTTTAACACAAGATGAGAATATTTATCAGGAAATTTTGACTTTATCTTACACTTCAATTTGTGTATGAAATCTAGAACAATTGTGTAGACTTTTACGCATTTCCTGAAACTTGAACAACGATTAATTACATCAGAACAATCTTCAATTAATTTTGCATTACTAGAATAAGAAACGATTTCGTCAACTCTTCCCAATGGATTTGGTACAGAAAATGTGAAACTATCACGTGAAACCGCCTCATCTCTGCTCTGAATTAGCTCTGCATGCCCTGTAAAAAAGGAACTCTTAATAAGAGTTTTGTAAGAAACTGCTCTGGTGGCGCATTCAGCTGCATTTTCCACACCTGCAACAAAGGAAAAATTCACAGGATGATTCTCACAAAGTCTATTTATATGATCAATCCTGTCTGGTATTAACAAAGACTGAACACTTTTGCTGTTTGTCTAATTTGTTAACAGAAGAGTTTAGCCAGGATAAAGCGACAATACTATCAGAATAAACAGTCATAGATACAATATCAATTGGAATTAAGCAAATTGGAGCAGTCAAATCTTTATGAATATCCATCATGCAATCAACAGCAAGAGAAATTGCATGTAATTCAAGAGATGGAATAGATTTATTTGAAAGATTGTTATTAACAATTCTGCTCTTGCAACAAATAAAGTTTAACTTCCCTGTTAGCACATCTTGCAAATAAACTACTGTACCATACATAGTTTTAGAACTATCTGCGTAAGAAATTAGCCTAAAGGCATGATCACATTCACCTACAAATCTGTCAATCTTAACTGCAGGTGAAGAGTTAGCTTGTTTGGATATAGTTTTCCACACTTTAATTTTATCTGGCGGTAGTTTGTCGTCCCAACCTAGTTTTTTGTCGCACTGTAACTCGTGCATGAACATTCTACTTCTATTCAACAAGGGTCCATTAAAGTTGAAGATATCATACTGAGAGGCGATTGAACTTAAGACTGATCTCTTGGTATCCGCTTCAGTATTCAATTGAATAGGATTAGTAGACAAAGTATCAGTAGATCTATTCCAATTAAGACCTAACAATTTTACATCATCTGCAGTGCGCTCTCCAGTATGTTTGTCAATTTCAGTCTGAACGACAGGATCGTTGCAAATAAACTGCTGTAATCCAAAATGATAAGGGGAAAATATGCCTTCTAAATTCTTGAACATTCTAAATAGATAATCAGAGTTATTTCCACTGAATGCGCAATTATCCATGTAAGATAGTTGATAGATCTGCTTTTTAAGATCCATGATCTCTTCTGTGTCGGATTCTACATCTAAAATCAAAATCTTATAGAGGGCAAGCATTAATAAAGTTGGAGAGCATCTCAATCCAAATGGCAGTTTGAGATTTCTATAGGCAACCACTGAATAGTCTCCCTTAGATACATTGTTAAACCAAAGAAAAATGAGTTTACTGGAATCCAGTTCACTTACAGCAATATTGTTAAAAGCTTTACAAATGACAAAGCATAACAAAAAATGATCAAATCTTAGATGGACAATTGCAGAGGACAATTTTTGATTTAATGAAGGTCCACAATGTATAGCCTGATTATGACTTATAGATTTATTTTTATTACTGGACTCACAAAGGTTACTCAAAAATACGATTCTGCATTTAGTAGTTTCTCTCTTCTCCTTGAAAACGCCCATATGGGGCAAAATGGAGTATGAAGGGTTCTCAATAATAAATTCATCTAAGTTTTCCAACTTCTCTACTATTCCTAAAGAAACTTGTTCCTTAATTACATCATCCATCATTTGCAATCTTCTAGGAGTTTTGTTTAATTTTTTCAAATTAGACTGCAATATTTTCTCAGAAAGCTTCCTATTTGTACCTAATAAATGGGACACCTTTGAATTCCACAATAATGGCATGATTAACCTTCCACTCTCATCTCTTACAGTGTTATCTAATGCGTAATTAACTAATCTCTTATCAGTTTCAGAAAAATCATGTCTTACAGAGTGATCATCTAGATCAATAGAATAATCATGAGTATTCAATACAGAATCCAGAGCTCGTTCCAGTTTATAATCTAAGACATTACCAGTTTGATCTGTAACGGAGAAATTATCGGGTAACTCTGAATTTCTTATACAGGAGTGAAAAGAATAAGTGCATATCTCATCTGGGAGAGGAGTGGAAGGCCTATCAGAGGCACTACATAAGTACGAGTTCATATTATAACATTCAGGTATACAATCTAAGTCACTAACTAACTGGTTAATGTCTCCCTTAAGAATAATACCATTAGCAGTCTTAGAAAATACAGAAAAGTTTCTCCCAAATACAATTTCAGAATCTGGCAAAACATAGGTATACTTAGTGCCTAGAATAAATTCGACATTGTCCAAATTACAAGAGACTTCAGTCAATAATTTATCAGCCATACAGTAACCCTTTCCCAAAAATCCAGATACAAGTTCTCCCAGCTTTGGAACATTTATATTTATGTTAATAACTGGAATACAAACTGCTTCAACGAGATAGTTACCATTATCAAGACATAGTTTTACTTTCACAACTTTAGTGTTATAGTTTTTAGAGCCATTAATACCATTTACGACCAATTTGAGGTTACTCTTCAATACTGGTAATTTTAAAGTATTGGCCAAGTTTTCAGATATGAAATTAAGTTGTGAACCCCCGTCCTTCAAACATCTGATCAATTTACCGTTTATAGTACAAGTAAAGGTAGGCAACAAAGAAATACTATCAGTGGTACTTTGTAAATTTTGAGTAGTCTGGGTCTTATTACGGCTATCTTTCGCCTTGGTAGGTACAAATTTATTCCCTACTTTATTCTCAAATGATTTCTCTTTGAAATCTTTACTGCACAAAATGAAAAGTGCCAAGAAGAACACTGTTTACATCTTGAATGAAACCTGTACCTACATTGATCATCCTTATGATTAAGTCTACCGCATTTTTTACAACCACCAAACTTTAAAATTTGGTCTAGCTTATCATTAGGTGTACTGAAGCGTTCACATTTAAATAAAGGATGATCTGCAGTTTTTTCATTTAGTTTCGAACAAATTGAACATGATGGCAATTGCTTAGATTCATTGACGCTTGCAGCAAAATGATGGGAATCTAACTTCTTTTTAGAATCTAAAGAAGACATCTTCAAATTAATACAATGGTATTCATACCGTTCACATGCCTCAAAATAATGATTTTCAATTTCAGTGAAGGAAGGACGGGTCTTATTGGTTATATGAATTATTTGAGATTTGAACTCGTCATTTAACCCGTTCCAAACAAAATGTCTTACAATATCATCAATAGTAACAGGGATACGTTTAATATTTTCAGTTATAACTTTTACATTAGATATGTATTCATAGGGGTCTGAATTAGCGTCTAGTTTAAGTTTAACTAATTTATCAATGATGTTAGATTTTCTAACTTCAGGAGAAGCCAAGGCGCGTTCAAGTAATGCTTTAGCATGTGTATAACCCTGCTCATCAGGAGAGAGAGAGTTAATTAGAGTCAAAGCGCGGCCACCTAACAGTTGCTTAAGAATCAAGAATTTATCGTATTGCGGATATGAAAACTTACTCAAAGTTTCCTCTAGCTCTCTAAAGAAATTAGATAAATCTTCATTAGGTTCGCCTGAAAATTTAGGTAATGGTGCAGTAGGACCTTTTAAAAGAGTTCTAGCAGTTTCATAAGTAGTCGAATGAGTTTGGTGATTAAGTATTGCACGACATTCTCTAATTCTATCAGCATATTGTTCACAAGAAATAAATTCGCTATCCAATGATAAATCTTCATTGTCTTCAATTAACAATTTTTGAATATCATTATTCAAATTAGATAGCTGTGAACTATGCTCATCGAGTTGGCTTTTAATTTTCTCTCTCTCTCCATAGGAGTCAAATTAACAAAGTTAGACCTGGCATTGTAAGTTTGGGTTACAACCTTACGGATGTATTTCCGTTTATTAATCATTAATTTTAATTCAGACATGTTAGAGATTCAACAATTCATTAATAGACAAAATATCAGAGGTAAATCACAAAGCCACTACTTGGCATACAATAAATAGAAAAATATACTCACAACCCTTCCTGAAATTCAGTAGATATAAATTTACCAAATTGGAAATCAGAAATTACAAACAATCTGAAAGCATGCAACAAACTTAAATTGGAAGATTAGTAAATTCACAAAGAATGAATGAGCCCACTAAGCCGAACACACTGTGCAAATCATAGGGGAGGAAGATGCCGGTTTTACATTCACAAGTCCTGTCATGGTCGCCATATTGGAAATTATGGGACGAAGTTATACTAGTTGCAGTTTATTTTTATATTTATTTACTAATTAGATAATTCACAATTTGATTTGATTTTTAAGAAACAATATAATTTTAATGGTTTTCGAACAGTTATAAGTTGAATTAGATTTAAGTGATTTGTGAATGTAAAGGCCCGCAACTAGTCCACGAATCATACAGCTGTTCGTATTGGTGTGGAGCACGATTCGGGTCTTCTATCCCAATCCAATCTTCCACACTGTAAGCAAGAAAGGAATAATTTAGAATCCGTGAAATTTTAATTATTAAAGTTATTTCAGTTATAAAAACTAAGTTTATAACTGCACGGACCCAAATAAGTTTTCTAGGTTTTAATATTTAAATACAGTGAAGAATTTAATTTTATTATTGACTTTGAATGTGAAAAGAAAGAAAATTTAGATCGCATAAAACTGTGCTAAGTTATAGTGGCGACATACCTTAAATTTTCCAATTCCACCGGCATCTTCTGATCAGATAGTCACAGGATGAAACAATTGAGGAGAGAACGAGCCAGGCCGAGATTGAGAAAACTGCAGCTGCTTTCAGATACTAGACGACTGGACAATGCGGAAATATTGTAGATAACAAGTTTCACAGACGTTGTACCAAAATTGTATTCATCAAATAATTCCTTCAGTAACTAATCTCAATCAGACTTCGAATTCCCACATAGCACAGCTTTTCAACCTGGTTGGGCTCATTATAGAAGTTTTAGTGTAGCATCATTGCGATATTATTACTCATCAACCAAATACAGCCACGTTGTTGTTGTAGGTCATGCTTATCAATTTCGTTCTGCCTTCCATAATAGACCGTCACCTGCTTCACAGCTGATTTGAGAATTTGGCATTATTTAACAGGGTTCACCTGCTCAGGGTATCTGAAATTCTCGGTGATATCTATTAGAGGAATAGAGGTGAAAGTCGCCAAAAACACAGTATTATGGATTATTCAATTTGAATATAAACTACTAGAGTTAAACCAATTGTGGCCCGTGCAAGCTATATATATTATTTTCAACAGAAAGCGGTGTTTCAGAAGAATAGAGAGATGCTACAGTATATTAAAGGGAAGGTGGAGGATTCAGATGGAAGGAGAGAGATGATACTGGTGGTGTGGGACTTCCACGGGCATTTGGGATATATAGGATATCAACAGAAGAATGAGAATGGAAAGGAGATAAATAGATTTATTGAGGAGACGGGCTTGCTGCTGATGAATATAGATGAGAAGTGCAATGGAATATACACATGGGAGCGAGGAGAGAGCAAGAGTGTGATAAACCTGGTTATATATTACTGAAGGATTGGGAACTTTGAAAAAAAAACTCGTGTTTTCACGCTTTTTGGCTAATTTTGGTCAAAGATAGCCATAATGTAGTTTGTTGTATCCGCTATAGTTTGTTGTACTGCACACAGCACACTTCATGATTGTTTAATGACCTGGCAGGATCAGCATTATTAATATATCAGCATTGAAGTAATAAATTGAAAATATCACTGAAACTGGAGAGATATTCGATATTTGTATTTCGGGGGGGCGTGCATTTCGGGGGTTGGGATTTAGAATATAGATTCATAACAATAAATGCCAGAGCTGGGCGTTCCGCAAGAATGTTCGCGAACCTTTATTCGCGAACCGGTTCGGACTGGAAAATGGGTTCGGACATTCGGATTCGGAACCTCTTCAAAAACGGTTCGGACTTCAGTGTTCGGAACGTCTTTTTCGCAAGTCCGAACCTCCGTACCCGGGGAAAACTTGTTGGAATTTTAAGTTTAAATGTATTACACACTCTTATATATGTTTAATGTTAACTTCCTGTTAAACTAGCTGAGCTATATTAATTACCTATTGTTTAAATAACAATGTATTACTTTTATGAGAAACGGACTTAAGGGTTAAAGTCCGATCACAGTTCCGGGGCGTCTTAAATAGCATCGTAAGTCAATGCTTAAAGGCAGTCTGTCTTTTACATTACTCAGTGAGAGATGTGCTTCACTCATCTCTCTAATATACTTCTAACTGTAAAACATATTACTCTTTAAATAAACTCTATGTCTTAACGTTGTTAACCCACTATAATTTAACCTAATTCTAAGAAAACTGACCTGTTCATTTAATTATTTTACGTTCTGAACATGTACCGTACCTCTCGGCTACTATTATATGCCTAGGTTTCTGCTTAACACTGAAGTGAAGAACATGCGTCTTTCTCCGCTCTTCCTCCATTACATTATTCATTCTTTCTTGAATAGCGGTAACCCGGTAAGTTTTATAATAATCTTAACAAGTTAATTCTTTAATAACGGATTTTGTTCCCTCAAATCTCAATTAAAATTGCTTGAAATATGTAGAACTATAAGTAAGGTTATAAACGTATATATTAGGTAACATTACATAACACCCTATCTTAGTACCTTAGCCGTTGGCTAACCAGTCCTTATGGAAAAATAATAATAACTTAAATTCAAGACCGATTTTAAAGCTGTCTTTTCAATCGTTTAATTTTTCGCATAAATACATACGATTAGACAAAAACGAAGGTGATAAATGGTAATATACTCATATTATGAGCATTTATTCAAATCTATAATAATATTAGGAATATACCAGATATCTTTCCAGGCATTAGATGCAAGAGTGTTTTTCAGTACATAAGGGTGAATATTTCACTATAATCAGTTAACTGTTAATCTTATAGCGGCTTAATTAGAGAGATCAAATATGTGCGAGAAAAATTACGCACACCAAGCTTCGTAGAATAACATCTTATAAATATTTGTTTCATCTCTTAGCTTGTTACTTTTATTTTGAATGATAATTTTTTCTTTTGCTTTTACTAATGTATGAGTAAATATCAAATGAAGGTTTTTAAAAGAGAATATATTGAAATGGCTCAAATAAGCAAACTTTTGACGGCTAAGTAGGTTGGCTCAAGATCAATTTAAGATCAAGTATTCGGCTATTCGCTTTAAAATTGAATTGATTATAATTTATATATAGGTTTTATAATATTATATATATATAAATTATAATATAACTTAGAGAAATATTCACAATAATCTTCACTGTTTGACCTTTCTAACATATTGAATAGAAGAAAAAGTTAAGTAAATAGAGTATTGGAATACCGTACAACGTATTGTATCTATAGAACTTTCATATTCAAACAAAATGCAAAAAGTTTTTATATCATCAGTTCTCTATATACAATTAAATTAATCAAAAATGTTATAATATAAATGAAAATTTGAAAACTAATAGTAAAAACTTAAAAATTATTTAATTAGATAATTGGATACTTCAATATGGATACATTGTCTTGCATTGTTATGACGACAGAGTTGGTCTTAATTTTTCTTTGCATGAAATTCGGAGGTCAGAAGAAAATTCAGAATAACAACTTAAACTACGTATTGGAGTGGAGACTGGAGGGGAACTTTAAAGATACTTAATGCTCATTCAGTCATACTCAATGATACTAACTTATTAAGTATAGTTAGTACAGTGGAACTCCCTTATAGTGAACTCCTGTATAGTGAATCACGCTGAATAGTATAATCCGGTATAGCGAACTTACCCATGGCCGACTATAGACGGCCATGACTTACCTCTATAGTGAACATAGTTTTCTATAGTTTCTATAGTTTTCTATGAATACCAGTCACAGTATAATTATTATTATAAATTTATTATATTAACCCTAATGAATTTGACGTATGTTTTATAGGCATATCTTTTTTTAATTACTTTATATATTTCATGTCATTTCTTTAAATTTACTGGCCTTTCTTGACTTTGTTCCTACATAAATACCAACTATATTTTTTAATTCAAAAGTGAAACATTTACGTATCGACGTAAATCAGCGTAAATTATGGAATTAATTGTACCTTAGTAACGTGTGGCAACGTAGAAATACAGATTGGTTACCCAATAAGCAAGAATGTGTCCACGTTTTATGTAGTAGAGACAAATGCGGGAGCTGTGATTGGTTCACACTCCATCCAATAACAGTTAAGCTCACTCAGTTGCCAATCTCTTATATAGCTATGTATTTATTTCTCCTTATATATTCAATATTTTTACTTGAAATTTGGTACACATTAGTTAAGTACAAAAACTAACAACTTGTAAAAATACAGTAACGTAGGTTTATAAATAAGACATGTGTTTTTTTAACATAGAGTGAAACCTCGTTGTAACTTGTTTCTGACAAATAGTTAGTAACTTATTGAAAGAACTGTTTTTTATATAGGTTGCCCTAATAGCCTAAAAATCAGAGGTTAGCCTACAAATGTTCGGACTAAATGTTTGGTTCGGAACAAATGTTCGGACCAAACTTTTCCAAATTGGGTTCGCTATACGGAGGTTCGGAACCCAAAATCGACGAAGATTCGGGTTCGGATTCGGAACCTAAAAAAAGGTTCGCGCGCCCAGCTCTGATAAATGCACTGACCATCGAAAAATCACTTGATTGGTTACCCATTTCATTTTGACGGTACTTGAGGAACACAGTTCAACAACCAATGTTCCAATATCGCTTACCATACGTTGATCCAGTGTACAATTGCACGCACTAGTGTGTCAATGTCCCATCGTACTTTTACAACTGTCGTTTAAAGGGAGCACTACATACGTTATATAGAAAGGTACAATACAATTGAATAGAAATAATTCCTACATTTCTATACATATTATAAAACAGGGAGATAGGAGAATGAATTTCCAAATTCGAAACGATTCTTTTAAAACTACGTAGCTGTTTTCGCACATCTGGTCGAAGTATAAATTCAGATATCGTTTGGAAACAGACATGCTGACGTCAAGATGATGCTGTTAAAACCATGTATTGGTTTTCGTGTTTCTACCCGAAGTGTAAATTCAGATATCATTTAGAAACAGACATTCCGATATCTACTATGAATCGAAATGGTTGCTAAGTCGATACCCACCGTTAGCGCTACGAATTCAACAGCAAACGGCATCGAATCGACACTCATACGTTTGTTTGGTTCCAAGGAAGGAGAGAGAGGAAGAGGACAAGGAGGTGTTTTGTTCGGGGAGGAGGAGAGGCAAAGGAAGATCACTGTTTTGGTGAGCATGTGGAGGAGGAGAGCAAGAATGGAGGGAGCAAGAATTATTAACAATAGAAAGATTGTTAATACGCTGAACTTGTATCTTTACTTAATCTTTCAATTTCTATAATTTGATAATCATTTAATCAGACATAATCTTTTTAATCTTGTACACTGTTCATTAGAAGGAAATGCTATTTAAATTTATGGTCATGTTATTCTCGCTAGGAGCTCGAATATAATTACAAACGAATAGCTTTGATGTAAGCCGCTAATATAACTTGTAACTTCAGAACATAACTTTATAACTTGTAACCCAGAGCTATAACTTGTAACTCAGAATATAACTTTATAATTTGTACTAAGTTATATAACTTCATGAACTTTGTAAATCAGTTATACAACTTAGAATATTGAGTTCTTTTTCTATAGATAGAATTGAAATTAATACTTAATTAATTTAAAAAGAATTAAGTAAGTACTTCAATTATTCTAATTGAAATACTTAATTAATAGTTAGGAACTTGTAACATTTCTGATCATGTATAGGTTAAACAGGACTCTGAAATAGTATGCTTAAATTTGGATGTTTATTAGTAAATCAGGTTTCACTAAAATGAACTATTAGTAAATCTGATCGATCTATATGTTAATCGTATAGAAAGCCATTACCACTAGCGTGTTAAATTTGAATAATGCATTGTGTGTTATTTCTATCTGCAGTGAGTAGAAAAACATCTTTGAAAAGTACTATCAGTACCTTAACAGAAGTTTATTCACTCACTGGAAGGTTGGACTCTCCAGTTCATCCTTTAAATACCATTGGCACCTAACTAAAGTGTTCATAGTTCGCGATGGTCTCTTGAAGACTGGTTGGTCGGACCAAGTCTGGTCGGACTTGTCCATCCACGGGTGTCGTGAGTTGGCAACTCAGACCCTTGTTTATTTTAAACCCTTAAGTTTACTCAACCGCTAGTTTATTTAAAACTTGTGTTGTGTTATTTGAAGGCTTGTGCGTAAGTCTTAGAACTCTGTACTATTCGAACTTTAATATAAGTACACCCATTTAAAACTTCCTTGTGTTTAATTTACTTCCTAAAAACTTTTACCGTTTAGTCATTTGTCAGTTTAATAGAATTCAATCAATTACCTCCAAGTCTCTTCAAGTTAAGATAATACAACAATTGTAACGAACCCGGAGACTTATTTTGCCCTATGGGATAAGTTTATTAACAAGCCTCATCTACTTAGAAAATAGGTGATAATTTACTATCAATCCCATAGGAAAAGGGCAATTTAATATTGGCATCTTCAAACGGTCTTGAAGAAAAGAGGGAGGAAAAAAGAGGTTAGAATCTATTAACGAAAAGAACTGACTTAATATAAATGGTTTAAAGATTTTTTAGAGAAGTAAAAGGAAAGTTGGAAAGACAGTGTCAGTGATAAAGAGGGTACAAAACCAGAACTATGAAACCCTAGTGTTATACAGTGTTAATCACTAGGTAAGCATTGAATGTAATGCGAGTGAACTAGCCAATCACACTCCTTCCGATAAAAGGACATTACGGGAGCAACTCTACAATGCCGATGGGAGAACACACTCTTCCAACACGTATGGGAGAACACACCCTTTCAACTCACATACTGAAGTCCTGCAGCACTTCATAAAAAAGGGAAGGAAAAGCAACAGAAAAGATTCACATGACATGTGAAAGGATACTTTTCAAGTTAACAGCAGTTAACTATAAAAACTGTTCTAGAATACCATTAATATTCTAAAGACCGGTGAGAAAATTTAAGCTGAGTATGAAACGAGCGGCGCGCATAAATAAAATCAATCATCCAAGCTGCAACACAAACTTCGAGCTGAGCACGGATACGCCAAATTAAGTGAAGGTGGCTAGGCACTAGAGTCAAAGTACTAACAGCGACAAAGTACTATTAGCTCTTCGGGTACTAGTGGCAAGAAAAACTGGTACGGCGACAAAGCTACTTTTGTCGTGATAAACTCACTCTTAAATAAAAAACGAATTAAAGTGAATTAAATCGTCTCATCACTTTCGGAGTAAGTGACTGAAATTACTTTAACTGAGTGACGAGTTATTTTCTTCTTCATCAAATAAAGTTGGGAGCCCTACTCCATATACTGAATAATAGTATAATAATGACATCGCGACAGAAACTCACTTTATCTGGTGGTAATCACCCAAGGGATTACGAAGGAAAGGCAGTAAGAAGAGGACAAGAAACATCGCAAGTAGAAAAAAGGAGAGCTACGAGGCAATACTTCATGAAATCTACAATCTAAACGGGAGAACAGAAGAAATCGAATGACTCCAGAAAAAAGGAAAGCTATGAGGCAACCCTACATGAGATTTATAATCTACACTACCATCTGGTAAACAGGCAGCTAAACAACGAGAGGCAAATTAGGTGATGCTATTTAACTATTTAACCTAAAGTTAATATATTGTAATGAATTTTGTGTCTGGAATATAATAATGTCTACTTATATTTTTGTATTGTGAATTTTTATATTGTCTTTATTAATCTTTACTAATTACTAATCTTTACAGTGTATATTGAAAGGTTTTGTTAGATAAGGTAGTATGTAATAAAGAATGGCTTTACCAAAATACGACACAAATAGTTACAACCTGCCACAAAGGTCCCTATAGTAATATAAAGTGTAGTTATGACACTACATACCTGGGGGAATGATAGATTTATATCATAGTCTCAAATAGTGGAGAAAAAAGTAGTGTCAAAGACCAGTAGCCTCAAATAGCGCAGTTAGTAAAAAGTAAGATGATATGACAATTTTAGTCAATGTGTATCATTTAAAGGTAATAAACTTTTAACAGATATAATTGAATCTGGGAATATATTAATTGCACAGAATATTTTAGATGTGTCGGGATAGTGAAAACTATTTACATTTTGACAGGCTAATAATACCATGTATTTCAGTACTTTTATAATCATCTGACTGAGAACGACATTTAAAATCTAATTTATTTTGCATAATTATTCTATAAGTAAAATCATTGAAAACTAATGGAACGTATGTTTCAGAAAGTGAAAGTTTTATAAATGTGCGAAGATTGCAAATAACGTGGAAAGCACGTTATATAACAAAATAACTGTTGTTGTCCTATAAAAGGCGAAGTATAATTATAATAAATAATTATAAAGGAATTCAGAAAATCGTATATAAGAATTTCGAAGAAGCTTAGAGAGAAAGTTCAAATGATGTGAACGAACTTAAAATACTATTTTGAAAGTATGAATTTTTAAAGTATTAAGTAAAAAACATTAGAACAATGTTTAAATGAGCTAATATACATAGTTGCAAATATATTAGTAGTAACCTGTGTACTCATAAATAGAGATACAGATGGAATATGTAACTGTATATTCACAGATAAGGAGAATAAAAATATTCCAAGTCGATGATAAATTAAATGGGTCTTATAACCTGTGAATTTGTCATGTAAATAACGAAAGGTGAATTTGGTAAAGTAACGATATACCTATTTTATATTAACGAGGTAATTTTCCATATTTTTAGTACTGGAATGGAAGTAATTAACCCATTCTCGTATTTCATTAATTTTGCACATTTTAATGAAATGATATTTATTGTTTGTGGCTTAAAAAGCAATAACGTCGATAAAAATCTTTGGAAATTATAAATTACGCTGTTTTATTTAGTAGGTAATATCAAGAGAAAATGAAATCGAGAGAAGTTGATATCATAAGAAACGGTTATATCATATAGAAATATACCGAAAGTACAGTCACGAATGTGAATATCTGACTATAGGGTCAAAACATCCTTTAAGTCAGTGAAAGTCAAATGAGTTGTCATATTATAAAATATAGACGAGGTTTCAGGTAAAACCGTAAATACTTAAGATACAACATTGAGTTGTGATATTATAAGATATAAAAAGGGTTTCAGGTAAAACCGTAAATACCTAAGATACAACATTGAGTTGTGATATTATAAGATATAAAAAGGGTTTCAGGTAAAACCGTAAATACCTAAGATACAACATTGAGTTGTAATATTATAAAATATAAAAAGGGTTTCAGGTAAAACCGCAAATACCTAAGATACAACATTGAGTTGTAATATTATAAAATATAAAAAGGGTTTCAGGTAAAACCGCAAATACCTAAGATGTGCACGTATTGTACATATATGACGAAATCATACCTAATTTTCAGGGATGAAGTCAATAGATAATTATAATGTCAATATATATTTATAAAAATAAACAAGGTTTCAGGTAAACCGGAAATACCTATGATATGCACGTAACGTACATATGTAACGAATCATACCTAATTTTCAGGGATGAAGTCAATTGATAATTATGATGTATTCCTATTCAAATAGTAATAATCGCAGTGTTTGAAAAAAGAACCTGTCAATCGTTTCAGTGATTTAAGACAATCAAGTCAGATAATGAGTTAACGTAAATATTAAACTCAGAGGTATGACTCAGTATAAAGAGAGTGAAACATTTTAAAGGATTGACAAGGAATGATATAGATATATATATATCTTGAATATTTAAATGACTATTTTGATATTAATATTGTATATTGAATATTTTTGATGAGATTTAAAGTTACCTAGAGGTTAATACTGCTTAACCATAGTTAATGTAATATCGGGTAATATGTGGTAACATAGAGGGGAAAAGTAGGTTTGATACTAAATAATCAATATGTGATCTAGTTTCAAACTATATTCCTGTAATAATTAAAAGTAAGAAATAATTGATTTGATTAAAGGTTACTGTTTAACGTAATTAAATAATTATATTCTTTAACGTAAAATCTCCAGTAACTCAATAATGAACGAACCAACGATATAAGAAAGATTCAACGCAGTTTACGTATATTGAGTATATATTGAGTATAAATAATAATCCGTTAAATAAGTTGTTGTAATTATTCCAGTGACGAATAATAACTTATAATAATCGCCAATGGTGATTAGTTCATATGAACGAAATAATCGTATAAAAAACGATGTGAATTCAGACAATTGTATTTGTCAGACGATAATTCTGAGGAAGAAAATACTATAAGAGCAAAGATTTGCTGAATTTTATAATTAAATTGTAAGACTTGATTTGAATAGTGAATTAAATGCAAGCAATCGAACATAAATGTATAAGAGATAAAACAATTATCGTAAGACTATTTTTCTATTAATAAAGTATAAAATATAGCAAACGTTATATATATAAAAATATAACTTAACGTAAAATATAACGAAACTTGATTTTATAATAGTTGACTAGTAAAAAGTCAAGACTAAACGTAATCTTGAAGGAAGCGATGTAAATTTTCAAGTGGGAAGTTATTGTCAACAGAGCTATTAAAATTAGTCGAGGTGGTACAGTCAGTAACACTATAGTTGACGATAGCAAGGATATAATATGAATAAAATAATGAGTATTATATGGAGAATAAAAGATATAGGAATTAATGTGATTATTCCAGTAGGTTACTCAGAAATAATAATTAATTATTTAATTAATTATTTGATAAATAAATGAGTTTGAAAGAGAGCTCTTGATGATTTCTTTTAATGATAACTGTAATGTTTGATAAATAAATGAGTTACAGGTTCTTCGTCGAAATAAAATCATGGAATTAATGTCATGAAATAAGTGTAATATCATAATTTAATAATATGATAAATTTGAGGAACTGAAGTAATATAAGTTATTACTTGTGTGGGAATTAGAACCTGTAAGAACAATGTATGAATAAGAATTAATAGTTATTTATAATTAAATGACATGCAGTAAATCAATCTACTGTTCTCTATGAACTATATTGTTATACAATCCAAGATGTAGCAGGAACTAATATTTGGAACACCATAACAAATGGAGAGTTTAACGAATGATTTGAATGATAACAAGATACGAAGCAAATATTTCAATTAACATTATTTCACATTTAATTTGAATTCTTTTATTTATAATAGAAGTGTAATATTTTATGTTGAATTTTTGATTTTCAAGATGATAAATAAAAATGTTTGTACTTGTTAATTAAAATAAAGATACTGAATTCTTGATATATAAATTTAGAAATGAATTCTAAATAAATAGTCGAATATTATTGAATGTTTATGTACAATGATATATAAAATAATTGCTGAAAAATATAGTTCGTTAAAACTTTTATATATGATAATATATAAATATATAACCATTCTGTTATGAAGGAAATGTTTGAATCAATCTTGAGGGGAACATTCTATTTATTCCTCTCAGAATGAAGAATAAAGTAGACCCTAAAGAATTTCCAAACATAAGTTAGGCGAACATTCTATTTATTCCTCTCAGAATGAAGATTAAAGTAGACCCTAAAGAATTTCCAAACATAAGTTAGGCGAACATTCTATTTATTCCTCTCAGAACGAAGAATAAAATAGACTCTAAAGAATTTCAGAATAATCTCAGGGGAACATTCTATTTATTCCTCTCAGAATGAAGAATAAAATTAGACCCCAAAAAGATTACAATAATGGATTGGAGTGTAATTAAGTGTGATTATACATGGAATTGTGAGATAAATATATTAGAAAGATATGAGTCAAGATGTATAATTAATTATATTTTGATATTTGAAAAAAAGGGATATTCCTAATACATAAATAATATTCATTCTAAACTGTAAGGGTAAATATTACTAAGAGAAAACAGTAATTGCAGATTCAAAGGTCAACCAGAGTACAGAAAATACCCTGAGAAGAAAATCTTCTTCTAAAGAAAAATGTCAAGGGGGAACCGTAATATTTCAAGATTTATAAAAGAATGAATGTAGTTGATTTTACATGAGTATAAAAAGGATTAAAATGAAATCGTAAATAATAAAAGCGATTGAATAGAACGGATTTATTTCTTAAAAATAAATGAATTTATTAATTAAACTCAGTATAGCAGCTTAAATGTAATCAAAAAGTTTGAGTTTAAAAGGGACAGTTAAATAATTTAATATATAATGTATGGATTCAAATAAAGAAAACTGTTGAAAAGTTTAATGATACTGAAATAAGAGTAAAAGGCTCTTTAGTGATAAATGGGAATTACGAAAATATTTTTGAGTATTGAGTTTAATGATAACAAGAATCTTGATGATATTTAAATTATTATTTGAAAAAGTAAATGAATACATTAAACTTGAGTTAAAGCAAATGGAAAAAAAATAATGAGATTTAATTCTGTACGAGAATTTATGATTATAAAAGGAACATAACGAAATATAATGAAAAGCTAAAAAACGACATAGTTTGTGTTCAATTAATTTCTTTCAATGGTTAGATCAATAACATTAACTCTTAAAGGTAACTACAATATACACTGATGTTTAAAGAAATGTAAATTATATATATATAATGCATTGATGTTTAGTGAAACATAAAATATATATAAATAACTGTGTGTTTGTAAGTTAAGGGTAATTAAGAAAATTATGTTGACTAACACTTATAATTATTGATGAAATGTAATGTAATGGTAGATAAATAATCTATGTAAGATGTAAGTTTCTTGTATAAGCTAGTAAAGTTCACCTGTAATTGCAGAAACACACGTAAAGGAGGCTAACCAAAAGCAATGAACCCCATCCATCTGACGATCTGACGATATGGGCAAGACATCGGTTGAAGGTGAATTACTTGATTTTACTATGAATTTATCACTATAAGTGAAAATCTTGTAGAGTAACGTAACAATAAAAAGAAACATAACAGTTTTGATTGTGTCCAAGATTTTCATGAACCTAGTTTTGAGTGAAAAATATGTTATATATATAAACTAACCCCTTCTTTACAGTTTTATAATAATAGGAATATGTATTGTAAACTGAATGAGGTATATTTTGAAATAAATGTTATGTGAGATATATATTATCAAACTATAATATTACTTGAAGGATTATAACAATACTATAATATTAAAGAATTTTGTAGAATCATTGTACAAAATTTTGGAAATAATTAAAACAATCATGTTTTAGCAATGGTAAAATAGTAATATTATCCTTCAACTGTAAGTCTAAAAGTAATAGTTAGGTAAAAATATAATCCTAATTATACTTAAATTAATGATTTATTTTTTCCCAAAACTTGAAAAACATCTCTCGAGAAACTGGAGCAGAGCAATAACAAACCAGATGTTGGAACAATCCAACACCAGTAACTTGTTGATCCGAAAAGGATAAGCCGAGCTACGCCTAGTGACGAGAAGGCTGAGCAGTGGAGCACACTTGGTGATGACTTCACAGTCATACTTGATGATGACTTCACAGTCATACTTGATGATGACTTCACAGTCATACTTGGTGACGACTTCGCAGTCATACTTGGTGACGTCACAAACCAATGCCCGATAACCTGAGGGAACCATTCATTCTGAAGGAGGAGAATGAACATGGGGGCTTCAACTCTCATGTACCTACTTTGAGAAGTCTTCTCTGATGGTACCGACACATTTAGATCATTTCACCTTGATCTTATTATTCTAAATTTTGGATTATTATTTTGGTCCAATTAACTTAGATTTCTATACTTTGAATTTACTTTAAAGAAAGTTTAAATATTAATTGCTTATTGAAACATTCAGGTTATGAGCAATTAATCATTGATGTTTATTTGAAAATTAATTCTTTAAAGGATTACTTAAGATTTCATTTGATAGTTTACAGATTTCGAAGTTGAACATTTGATTTAAAGTAACTTTTAATTTCATTGAATATTTTAAACGAAATCTGAATATGTTTATTCACTACGAATAAAAATAAGTTATGTAAAGCTAACAATAGTATAGATGAATACTAACCAATAATATAGCTCATATGATATTACATAACATATATAACCATAGTTTAAGAAAAGAGAAGTTTAAGATAAGTAATAACGAATTTAGTTATACTCATATATTTTGAAATGAATATTTTGGAATTAGAATAAACTATAATGAAGTTCCGATTTTGATGTAAGATTATATTCATTTGAGATATAAAAGTTAATTAAGTTCTATTGACTATAGCTTATATTCATTTGAGATATAAAAGTTAACTAAGTTCTATTGATTATAGATTATATTCATTGGAAATATGAAAAGTAATTAATCTCTATTGATTTTGAAATTAATTTCATCTGAAAATTACTTAACTTTATTTCCGACGTTTCAAATTACGATGCTTGAAGTGGAAGATATAATAATAGTAGATATATTATAATCGTATGCTTAGATTTTATTGATAATCTTATTTGTAAGCATTATAATTTTGGTTCTTGAATGAAAGTAAGATGTTTATAGTTGGACTATATTGCAGTAAAGTATTAAACGAACTTTATATTTTGAAGAAAAACTTTAAGAGTGTTTTCAATGACTAGACATTCACCTGGATACTATTTCCATTCAAGTGTTTAAGAATTGAGAACATACATATTTAATTTTTAGAAAGGTAATGGTTACTTTTATTTAAAAAATTAAAATATAAATTTAACAGTTATAGATTGAAGTTTTATGATTGTTCAACTTGAATTTGAAATTTATAATTTGATATTTCATGTTTTGAATTTTAGAACTGGATGAAATGGGATTTCAGGTTCAATTTTGAATAATTATAAATAAGGTTAGATATTTGAATATCTTTATTAGTTAAATAAATTCCATAAAATGAAAATATATTTTTGATGTATGTTTCTGAATATGAGTAGAATGACTTATAAATTTTACTCTATTTTGATTTAATATCGTGACCAGAGGTAGAATTCATGATTACATATATGATAGGAATTGTCTTGTCATCATACTTTTGTACACACAATTTTATGATGAAAAGACTGATCTATTTAGCAGATCAAATTTTAATCTGAAATTCATAATACATGAATCGAGTGATTAAATTTCTTTTGTTTTAATAGATATAATTTATGTTTCGGACTTAGAAATTTTAAGAAATTTCATAGGATGTTTTCCGAGTGTTGTTCGAAATTTCTTAGGATATTTTTCGATTGGATTTCGATAATAAGGGTTTAGAAATTGAAATTCAACCGACAAGTGGTTGAAACATGAAGGGGGGAGTGATATTAACAATAGAAAGATTGTTAATACGCTGAACTTGTATCTTTACTTAATCTTTCAATTTCTATAATTTGATAATCATTTAATCAGACATAATCTTTTTAATCTTGTACACTGTTCATTAGAAGGAAATGCTATTTAAATTTATGGTCATGTTATTCTCGCTAGGAGCTCGAATATAATTACAAACGAATAGCTTTGATGTAAGCCGCTAATATAACTTGTAACTTCAGAACATAACTTTATAACTTGTAACCCAGAGCTATAACTTGTAACTCAGAATATAACTTTATAATTTGTACTAAGTTATATAACTTCATGAACTTTGTAAATCAGTTATACAACTTAGAATATTGAGTTCTTTTTCTATAGATAGAATTGAAATTAATACTTAATTAATTTAAAAAGAATTAAGTAAGTACTTCAATTATTCTAATTGAAATACTTAATTAATAGTTAGGAACTTGTAACATTTCTGATCATGTATAGGTTAAACAGGACTCTGAAATAGTATGCTTAAATTTGGATGTTTATTAGTAAATCAGGTTTCACTAAAATGAACTATTAGTAAATCTGATCGATCTATATGTTAATCGTATAGAAAGCCATTACCACTAGCGTGTTAAATTTGAATAATGCATTGTGTGTTATTTCTATCTGCAGTGAGTAGAAAAACATCTTTGAAAAGTACTATCAGTACCTTAACAGAAGTTTATTCACTCACTGGAAGGTTGGACTCTCCAGTTCATCCTTTAAATACCATTGGCACCTAACTAAAGTGTTCATAGTTCGCGATGGTCTCTTGAAGACTGGTTGGTCGGACCAAGTCTGGTCGGACTTGTCCATCCACGGGTGTCGTGAGTTGGCAACTCAGACCCTTGTTTATTTTAAACCCTTAAGTTTACTCAACCGCTAGTTTATTTAAAACTTGTGTTGTGTTATTTGAAGGCTTGTGCGTAAGTCTTAGAACTCTGTACTATTCGAACTTTAATATAAGTACACCCATTTAAAACTTCCTTGTGTTTAATTTACTTCCTAAAAACTTTTACCGTTTAGTCATTTGTCAGTTTAATAGAATTCAATCAATTACCTCCAAGTCTCTTCAAGTTAAGATAATACAACAATTGTAACGAACCCGGAGACTTATTTTGCCCTATGGGATAAGTTTATTAACAAGCCTCATCTACTTAGAAAATAGGTGATAATTTACTATCAATCCCATAGGAAAAGGGCAATTTAATAAGAATGGAGTGAGTGGGATTGGATGATTCAGCGTTGGATGATGAGCTGAAGCCGCAGAAAAGGCGAATCCAACTACAAATGATGATAATGATTCCAAATTTTCCACGTTATAGATTTTTTTGACATGAAGCCATTATGTTTTGGGTGGACCTGGTATTTTGCAGTGGCACTGGCCACTGTGGAGTCTTTGGAAATTGGCGGCGGCACGGCGTGGCCAACAATATCTAATAGCTGAGTGGCCCACCACAGTACGTTCGGATCTATCAAATGGTCTCAACATAAATGGCTGTTAGCCTGTTATGTAGTTTGTTGTATGATTGTATCGACCTTTAGACGTTACAAACTTACACGCCAGTCTGTATTTGGTGCACAAAATTCCACTGACATTTTGAAAAAGCTGAAAAAATCCACCATAAATTTCCAGTAATTTGGCTGATCCACCAACATTTTACCCATTTTTCCACCGAAAATTAATGGTAACATAGGAATAAATAGCTAAAAATCCACTGACTTTGCCAGAATATTATTTTCAATGGAGAAAATTTCCACCGACATGTTGGTGGAATTTACCACGAAATACAGACTGGCTTACACGTTAGTTTGTTGGGTAAATTTGTGCTTTGATACTTTTTATCAGTAAAAGGAGCTATGTTAATACTTTTTCAGGGGTCCTACGAATAACCCAAATGAACCCAAATGAACCCAAATGAAACCCAAATGAACCCAAATGAACCCAAATGAAACCAAATGAACCCAAATAAAACCAAATGAAACCCAAATGAACCCAAATGAAGTCCAACGAATAACCCAAATGAACCCAAATGAAACCAAATGAAACCAAATGAAACCAAATGAACCCAAATGAAACCCAAATAAAGTCCTACGAATAACCCAAATGAACCCAAATGAAGTCCAACGAATAACCCAAATGAACCCAAATGAAACCAAATGAAACCAAATGAACCCAAATGAAACCCAAATAAAGTCCTACGAATAACCCAAATGAACCTTAACACGTTCCCCGCGTATTGACCCACCGGTGGGTCAGTCTTGCTAATCCAATATCGCGTATTGACCCACCGGTGGGTCAATTCAATTTTTTTTCACAGTGCACAAAAAATTCCCTCATAATATATCTATAAGAATTTATCATAAAAACTGTATTATATATGATATTTTAAAACTTTAGGAATAAATAAAACCAGTTTATAACCTTCAATAATTATTTTATGATGAGATATAACTCTTCAAAATTACCCATTTTATTATTTTCACATTTGAAGAAAAACGAATATTATACCATACAAACAATGTCATGTTTTATATATTTGATAGGGGAGTATTTGAAAAATAAAATAATAAAAAAATAAAATATAAAAACAACAAAAAAACACAATAATAATGAAAAAATATCACAAAACAGAATATCACATATATTAATTCCTTTGGTGAAAAAATACTTCCTGTATAAATCTAAAATTAGGATAATCTATTATATAATAATAATCTAATTGTGTATAAATTAGATCAAATACTTAGTTAGCATGTTTCTCATCAAAGCAAGGTAAACACAAATATGGTTCACCAACGCAATCAGTGCAGTAAGTCGATACTTTCCTTGCTTGTCTGGTAGCAATTTTGAATCCCTCATTCACGGATATCTTTTCATAACACCCTTTGCACCGTTTTCTGCTTTTTCTTTTAGGACCATCTGCTTCAAGCCTTCAACAATTCTGTGTCCTTTATTTCCAGAGATAGGAGTACTTCGCTTGCCTCCTGATATATCTTCACTTGGGTTCCCAGTCATGATAGATAAAGCCAAGGACTCAGTGAATTTTCGAAGGTTCATTTTTCTATCAGGGCAACACTTGTTGTACAAAATTTGAGCATTCACGACTGAAGTGCCGCAGACAAGTTCGAATGCCAGTTTTCGATACCACTTCTTTGATTTCCTCATGACACTATAATATGAACTAAGTTGATCCGAAACATCTACACCTTTTTTCGCATGATTGTAAGCCAAAACACTGGGAGGTTTCATTATATTTTCTCCGTTCCTTGTTTTTTTCCCTGTTGGAACAAGACTGCTTCCATGTTCTGGAATAGTTGATACTGTTAAAACATTTCGTTTGTCCATCCAGTTGTAGAACTTCACACCTTTACCGTTTTGAGAACATTTCATCTCGCACCTTTTCAATTTAGCTTTTGCTATGTCTTGTACAAGATGCTTTCGGTTAGCTCGTATAGTGCCACAGTAATAAGTTCTTTTAGATAGTAAGTGCTCGGCGAGGGGAACTGAGGAATAGTAATTGTCAGCGAATAAGGTTCTTCCTGTGTCCAGAAGTCCATCACACATGGAAACTGTCAGTGTCTCCGTTGACGAAAGCCCATTTTCAGCCGCATTAGCACCGCAATATACTTTTATATTCCAGGTGAAAGCGTCAGACGTACACAGCTTGAAAAGTTTTATCCCATATTTATGAGCTTTTCCTGGAAGATATTGTCGGAATAGGAGTCTTCCCCTGAAAGGAACCATGCTTTCGTCAAGAACTATATTTTCACCTGGTTCATACATAGCTTGATAGCGAGTCAACAGGTGAGTAATCAAAGGTTCGATTTTGTGCAACCGTGAAGATTCATCATTCACCTGATGGTCAGAAAAATGAATCATTCTCCACAATAATTCAAACCTCTCCCTAGTCATGATTGAAGGGATAAATTGATCATTGTATAGGACTGACTTGGACCAATACAGAGATATTTCGGACTTATGTACCAAGCCCATATACAAAATAATACCAAAAAATTTCCTGATTTCTTCAGGGCTAGTTTCATGCCAATGACTCAAACGGGAACGTCTTGTAATAGGTTGGGAAGCCAAGATGTTCTCCGCATAGCTGTTGGTCGCAGTACTTATCATGATCAGTAGATCATCTGTAACAATGCAATTGTAAATATCAATAGGCCATGTCTTATTATCTTGACTTGTAGGTACATCAAAAAGAATTTTCTCTGATCCTGTAAAATCAAATTGCCTCTGACCCACAGTTACTTCTTTCCAGCCTTCATGATTATGTGCAGTTTCACTGGGTTGTGCAATGGTAACACCTGTGTCATTCGAAGCATTATTTGATTGCGCAAGAATTTTGTTTTGGACATTGACCGAATAAGACCTAGATTCATTTTCTTCATCACTTTTTGAAATATCATCACTAGAGCTCTCACTTTCAATATCGCTTTCCAGGATGAAATCGTCATCTGTAGATTCATAATTTGATACTTCATCATCAGAAGACTCTTCTTCAAGAGCTCTCTTCCCATAGAAGCTCGCTGTATTCATTTCTAAAACAATAGAACAAGAAAGAAATTAGTCTCATAATATCTCGGCAACATGTAACAGTTATTTAGTTACGGAATAAAAAGTTACCAGGTTACAATGCTTACCAACATTTATGAAGGAGTCTACCTATAATAGTTTTCTATGAACTGATCAT
The DNA here is from genome assembly GCA_947561585.1 of Caprella mutica. Classification (NCBI taxonomy): domain Eukaryota; kingdom Metazoa; phylum Arthropoda; class Malacostraca; order Amphipoda; family Caprellidae; genus Caprella; species Caprella mutica. The sequence goes on along the minus strand of CANNZV010002319.1, from coordinate 110,482 downwards.
AGAAAACTGTTATAGGAATAACTTTTTTAATGAAAATAAACACACCGGGTTCAAAAAAATGTTCGACCCACCGGTGGGTCAATACGCAATTGAAACATAGGATTACTATTCAGTTGCGTACTGACCCACCGGTGGGTCAGTATTTTTATTGCATTATAAGACGAGTATAACACCAAAGAAGACACTCACCTCCTCTCAGCTCGATGTCTAACACGGCACTGAATTAATAGCCCGCGAAATCGTCCGCGGTAGCGTCATCTTTGTGTTTTTGAGAGACGCGGGGAACGTGTTAATGAACCCAAATGAAACCAAATGAAACCAAATGAACCCAAATGAACCCAAATGAACCCAAATGAAACCAAATGAACCCAAATGAAACCAAATGAAACCAAATGAAACCAAATGAACCCAAATGAAACCAAATGAACCCAAATGAAACCAATTGAAACCCAAATGAAACCAAATGAAGTCCAACGAATAACCCAAATGAACCCAAATGAAACCAAATGAAACCAAATGAACCCAAATGAACCCAAATGAACCCAAATGAACCCAAATGAACCCAAATGAAACCAAATGAACCCAAATGAAACCAAATGAAACCAAATGAAACCAAATGAACCCAAATGAAACCAAATGAACCCAAATGAAACCAATTGAAACCCAAATGAAACCAAATGAAGTCCAACGAATAACCCAAATGAACCCAAATGAAACCAAATGAACCCAAATGAACCCAAATGAACCCAAATGAACCCAAATGAACCCAAATGAAACCAAATGAACCCAAATGAAACCAAATGAAACCCAAATGAAACCAAATGAAGTCCAACGAATAACCCAAATGAACCCAAATGAAACCAAATGAAACCAAATGAACCCAAATGAAACCAAATGAACCCAAATGAAACCAAATGAAGTCCAACGAATAACCCAAATGAAACCAAATAAAACCAAATGAAACCCAAATGAAACCCAAATGAAACCAAATGAAGTCCTACGAATAACCCAAATGAACCCAAATGAAACCAAATGAAGTCCAACGAATAACCCTAATGAAACAAAATGAAACAAAATGAAACCCAAATGAACCCAAATGAAGTCATACGAAAACCCAAATGAACCCAAATGAAACCCAAATGAAGTCCTACGAATAACCCAAATGAACCCAAATGAACCCAAATGAACCCAAATGAAACCCAAATGAACCCAAATGAAGTCCAACGAATAACCCAAATGAACCCAAATGAAGTCCAACGAATAACCCAAATGAACCCAAATGAAACCAAATGAAACCAAATGAAACCCAAATGAGCCCAAATGAAGTCCTGCGAATAACCCAAATGAACCCAAATGAAACCAAATGAACCCAAATGAAACCAAATGAAACCAAATGAACCCAAATGAAACCAAATGAACCCAAATGAACCCAAATGAAACCAAATGAACCCAAATGAAACCAAATGAAACCAAATGAACCCAAATGAAACCAAATGAACCCAGAACCCAAATGAAGTCCAACGAATAACCCAAATGAACCCAAATGAAACCAAATGAACCCAAATGAACCCAAATGAAACCAAATGAACCCAAATGAAACCAAATGAAACCAAATGAACCCAAATGAAACCAAATGAAACCAAATGAAACCCAAATGAACCCAAATGAAGTCCTGCGAATAACCCAAATGAACCCAAATGAAACCCAAATGAATTCCTACGAATAACCCAAATGAACCCAAATGAACCCAAATGAAACCAAATGAACCCAAACGAAACCCAAATGAACCCAAATGAAACCCAAATGAACCCAAACGAAACCCAAATGAACCCAAATGAACCCAAATGAAACCCAAATGAACCCAAATGAAACCCAAATGAATTCCTACGAATAACCCAAATGATCCCAAATGAAACCAAATGAATCCAAATGAAACCCAAATAAAGTCCTACGAATAACCCAAATGAACCCAAATGAAACCAAATGAAACCAAATGAAACCAAATGAAACGCAAATGAAACCAAATGAAGTCCAACGAATAACCCAAATGAAACAAAATGAAACAAAATGAAACCCAAATGAACCCAAATGAAGTCCTACGATAACCCAAATGAACCCAAATGAAACCCAAATGAAGTCCTACGAATAACCCAAATGAAACCAAATGAACCCAAATGAACCCAAATGAAACCAAATGAACCCAAATGAAACCCAAATGAACCCAAATGAAGTCCAACGAATAACCCAAATGAAGTCCAACGAATAACCCAAATGAACCCAAATGAAGTCCAACGAATAACCCAAATGAACCCAAATGAACCCAAATGAAACCCAAATGAACCCAAATGAACCCAAATGAAACCAAATGAACCCAAATGAAACCAAATGAACCCAAATAAAACCAAATGAAACCCAAATGAACCCAAATGAAGTCCAACGAATAACCCAAATGAACCCAAATGAAACCAAATGAACCCAAATGAAACCCAAATAAAGTCCTACGAATAACCCAAATGAACCTTAATGAACCCAAATGAAACCAAATGAACCCAAATGAACCCAAATGAAACCAAATGAACCCAAATGAAACCAAATGAAACCAAATGAAACCAAATGAACCCAAATGAACCCAAATTAAGTCCTACGAATAACCCAAAATGAAACACAAATGAAGCAGAAACAACCCAAATGAAGCAGAAACAACCCAAATGAAGCAGAAACAACCCAAATGAAGCTTAAAACAAATTAAAATGAAGTAGAAAGAGAAAAAAAATTCAAATGAATCTTACCCTCTTTGTATCTCACCCTCTTTGTATCTTACCCTCTTTTTATCTTACCCTCTTTGTATCTTACCCTCTTTTTATCTTACCCTCTCTTCATCTTACCCTCTTTGTATCTTACCCTCTTTGTATCTTACCCTCTCTTTATCTTACCCTCTTTTTATCTTACCCTCTTTCTCTTACCCTCTTTTTATCTTGCCCTCTTTTTATCTTGCCCTCTTTTTATCTTACCCTCTCTTTATCTTACTCTCTTTGTATCTTACCCTCTTTTTATCTTACCCTCTTTTTATCCTACCCTCTCTTTATCTTACCCTCTCTTTATCTTACCCTCTTTGTATCTTACCCTCTTTGTATCTTACCCTCTTTTTATCTTACACTCTCTTTATCTTACCCTCTTTTTATCTTACCCTCTTTTTATCTTACCCTCTTTCTCTTACCCTCTTTTTGTCTTGCCCTCTTTTTATTTTACCCTCTTTTTCCGTATCTTCTTTTTCCGTACCTTTCTTCTTCCGTATCTTTTTTTTCCGTACCTTCTTTTTCCATACCTTCTTTTTCTGTACCTTTTTTTTCCATACCTTCTTTTTTTTAAAAAGCAAAAAAATGTATCCTTTTTTTCCCCAAGAAAGGGGAAATAAGTTATTAAAATAATTCGATATTCTTGAGAAAGAGATAATGTTATTTCAGAGTTATTGAAATATATATAGTTATTTCTATTTTAAATCATATTTCATAACAGGGAGTGTACCCCTTCATGTACAGACGGGGGTGTTAGAACACATCAGTGACAGATGTTGTATTGTTATAAAACATATTGAGTAATTTGGTGAACTTGATAGTTTCACCTATCACTATGAATATTAATAATGGTGACCGG
>CANNZV010002319.1:0-103899 GCA_947561585.1 Caprella mutica | reverse complement strand
GTTCATTTGGGTTTCATTTGGGTTTCATTTGGGTTCATTTGGGTTATTCGTAGGACTTCATTTGGGTTCATTTGGGTTCATTTTGGTTCGTTTGGGTTCATTTGGGTTATTCGTAGGACTTCATTTGGGTTCATTTGGGTTTCATTTGGGTTCATTTGGGTTCATTTGGGTTTCATTTGGGTTTCATTTGGGTTCATTTGGGTTTCATTTGGGTTTATTTGGGTTTCATTTGGGTTCATTTGGGTTCATTTGGTTTCATTTGGGTTCATTTGGTTTCATTTGGGTTCATTTGGGTTATTCGTAGGACTTTATTTGGGTTTCATTTGGGTTCATTTTGGTTCGTTTGGGTTCATTTGGGTTATTCGTAGGACTTCATTTGGGTTAATTTGGGTTTATTTGGGTTTCATTTGGGTTCATTTGGGTTCATTTGGGTTTCGTTTGGGTTCATTTGGGTTCATTTGTGTTCATTTGAGTTCATTTGGGTTCATTTGGGTTATTCGTAGGACTTCATTTTGGTTCATTTGGGTTTCATTTGGGTTAATTTGGGTTTCATTTGGGTTCATTTGGGTTCATTTGGGTTATTCGTAGGACTTCATTTGGGTTCATTTGGGTTTCATTTGGGTTTCATTTGGGTTCATTTTGGTTCATTTGGGTTATTCGTAGGACTTCATTTGGGTTTCATTTGGGTTCATTTGGGTTTCATTTGGGTTTCATTTGGGTTCATTTGGGTTATTCGCAGGACTTCATTTGGGTTCATTTGGGTTTCATTTGGGTTCATTTGGGTTCATTTGGGTTCATTTGGGTTTCATTTGGGTTCATTTGGGTTTCATTTGGGTTCATTTGGGTTTCATTTGGGTTCATTTGGGTTCATTTGGGTTTCATTTGGGTTCATTTGGGTTCATTTGGTTTCATTTGGGTTCATTTGGGTTATTCGTTGGACTTCATTTGGTTCCATTTGGGTTTCATTTGGTTTCATTTGGGTTCATTTGGGTTCATTTGGGTTCATTTGGGTTTCATTTGGGTTCATTTGGGTTTCATTTGGGTTCATTTGGGTTTCATTTGGGTTCATTTGGGTTTCATTTGGGTTCATTTGGGTTCATTTGGGTTTCATTTGGGTTCATTTGGGTTTCATTTGGGTTCATTTGGGTTTCATTTGGGTTCATTTGGGTTCATTTGGTTTCATTTGGGTTCATTTGGGTTATTCATTGGACTTCATTTGGTTTCATTTGGGTTCATTTGGGTTCATTTGGGTTCATTTGGGTTCATTTGGGTTTATTTGGGTTTCATTTGGGTTCATTTGGGTTCATTTGGGTTCATTTGGGTTTCATTTGGGTTTATTTGGGTTCATTTGGGTTTCATTTGGGTTCATTTGGGTTCATTTGGGTTATTCGTAGGACCGCTTTTTCAGGAATACCATTTGTTGTGCAAATGCTTCGTTTTCGAGATATAGCGCATTGTGCAATTAAGTTTCCGATAGGCGATAGGTTAGGTTAAGCTGGTTAACTTGGTTAAGTTCCAGTAAGTATTTGGTGCACTGAACTCCTTTGACTTTTTCAACCATGTTTCAGAGGCTGGAAAATTATAAGCTAATTTTTGAGCCAAATTTCACATAAATTCCCAGTCTTCAAGACTTCAGAATGCGTCTTTTCTCCGGCAGAGATTTTTAATTTGAGAAACAGTTATTCTCCGACTCTCAGTAGCAGATTCAGAACGTCCCGCAGCCCAGTCTGCAGAATATGAGACATTTTTAACATTTTCTGTATGAACAGTCCTTAATTTCCTCCTATGTTTACATGTATTTTACTGAGAACAGAAGCCAAAATAGAGGATTTCTTGGAGAACACCTTACCAGTTCCTGCAGTCTGGCCCGCAGCTAAATTAATGGTAACATAGGAATTAATTCAAAATCTCACGCTGCTAAATTAATGGTAACATAGGAATTAATTTAAGATCTTCCGCAGAGATCTCCAATTTCTAAAATTCAGTCAAAAACTCTCGCAGAGAGTCTTGGAAAAATGTTCCATATTCTGCAGACTGGATAAATTCTGAGTCAAGGTCAAGCCAATTTGGCTCATTTTTTGAAGATTTCAAGCCAAAATTAGCATGGGAAATTAGGAATTAATTCAAATTTTTAAGCCAATTAGACATATCCCAGTCTGCCCAGTCTGCAGAATGTGTCTCTTCTCCCACAGAGATTTTAATTTGATTATTTGAGAGGAATTTAATTTCATAGGAATTAATTTAAAATCTCCAGCAGTTAAATTAATGGTAACATAGAAATTAATTCAAGATCTCCCGCAGAGATCTCAAATTTCTAAAATTCAATCAAAAACTCCCGCAGAGAGTCTTGGAAAAATGTTCCATATTCTGCAGACTGGCAGTCTGCTAAGAAGTAAGAAGGTCTCCTCAGATGGTCAGACCCAGGATTTTTTTACAGAAATTGGGATTTTAGTGCAGCAAATAACATGGGAACATAGGAATTAAATAGGACTTGGGCACAGGATTAATCCATAAATCCTACTGTACTTTTCAGACTGGGACATATCTGAGATTAGAGATTTGACCATTTGAAATCCCAGTCTGCAGAATATGGGAAATATTTGGGATTTTCTCTCCGAATTATTTTTAATTGATTCCTATATTTACATTAATTTTGCTATGAACACAGAACACTTCTGAATTAATTCCTATATTTACATTAATTTTGCTACAAAAGTGACAAACAGAATAAGAGATCTCGACGAACACTTTACCAGTTCCTGCAAACTGGTTGAAAAACAAAAGATGCATGAAGTTGTGAAGTTTATCTGGCGACTGGTGAGGCCTTGAAGTGAGAGTTAAGCTATGCCCTATGGATGGATTTTAAAACATTTAATAAATGCACGACTTTAAACTTTTTCGTCACAGTCACAAACAATGAAAGACTATATTATTAATAATATGCTTATAGCCTATGCGTACTTGTGTAGTACTCTCATAACTCTAAAACCAATTTTATTTCTATAACTCACTGAAAATGAGATATACAGGGTGTTCCAGAAAAAAGGAAACCCATTTTCAAATTAGTTTATTTTAGAAAATATTAAAACTATAAGAATTCTGAAAACACTGTTTTATACGTTTACACTTTCTGCATCCCTTGTGAAATATTAATAATGTTACAACAAAAATTAAAAATGCTGCAGCGAATTTAGCAAAAGGGAAAAAAAAGTCCTTGTGCGGGCACGATATATTTCTTAAACATCCGGTAGTATTAAAAATTAAATCCTAAGGTTTATTACAAATAAGAGATAAATTAAAGAGATTTATTAACATTGGAACCGCTGTTATAGGAGAAGTTTTTAGACAACATTTAATCATTTCATTTTTATTCCATTTTTCATTTCATTTTTTCAGATTACTAACATTTCATTAATCATTCATAGCTATTACCTAAGTTACGTAAATGTTCATCCTCCTTCTCTGCCATACTTACTCCTGCTCCATTCATTTATGCCTGTAAGTTTAGTTCTTCAGATTCTGTCTTATTATTGTTTATATTTTATTAGTTTGAATTATTATTTATTATTATTATTTCCTTATGTTTAATTATCTTATTTCTGTTTGTTTATTATTTATTCTTATTTTTGTTTTGTTCATTTTCAGCCTTCATCCTCTGTCCATGCTTTCTGTGTGTTACCCTAATCTACAATAGACTTAAGTTAACTTTAAGGACTATCATTAATCCCCCTAATAACTTTTAAACCAGGATTAGAGCAACGAGTTTGCTCTGCCCTATTGGCAGCGATAACAAGTGGCATCTTCGACGGGATAAGGTGATCTCTGATGTATGTACTACTTGCCATGAATGTCAGGTTTTCAAGGATTTTTCGACTCCTCTCAGACCCCCAATACTGAAGATTGTATCGTCATATCCTTTCGAGCTGGTAGCAGTGGATATCATGTCCTTACCCCCTACTCAGGCTGGTAATGTAGCTGTTTTGATGGTCGTTGATCACTTTTCTAAATTTGTTGCAGCTGTTCCTCTCAAAAATAAACAGAGTGGAACTGTTGTTAATGCTTTATCTCGACATGTATTGCCATTTTTACCTTCTGTACCTACTAATATGTTAACTGATAATGGACCAGAATTTGTATCTGAAGAATTCGATGAGTTTCTAAGGTCATGTAATATAAATCATAAATTGACAACTCCTTATTGTCCGACGAGTAATGGGTGTGTTGAACGAGTGAATAGGACAATTCAGAATTTCATTAAGGTTCTTGTGAACGATCAGTTTAATTGGGATGATTGTCTTGGAAGAGCTGTTATCACTTATAACAATTCGTTACATGTAGAGTTGTCTATGTCGCCTTCTAAGTTCTTAATTGCTAGATCACATGGTTTTTCAGATGATCCACCATTGCAAAGTGGTTTGCAGGAAACTTGGAGGATGGGACACCCTAAATTTTTATCGTATAGAATCGGGGATTTAGTCTTAATGAGAGTTCAACATAAAGGGTTTGCAAATACTAATAAATTCCTAGCTAAGTATAATGGTCCATTCAAAGTAACTAAAGTAAATAGTAATGGAGTAACGTATGAGATAACTAGTGATGACATTGATAAAGTTATGAGAGTACATCATTCGAAATTACGTTACTATAAGTGTCCTCCTAGATATATACTAGATCATCATATGTATAAGAAACATGTGGAAGGGTTAGTAGATGATGATGTTGATAGAGATGTTGATGTTGATAGAGATGTTCAATTGAATGAAATAGATGTAACCATTTCAGATGATTCTGATTCTAGTTTTGATAATTCTTCTGAAGTTAGTTCTGATGTTGTTACTGATTCTAGTTCTGATAATTTTACTGATTCTGTCACTGATGATTCTACTGGAGTTAGTTCAAATAATGGTTCAGATTTTGATTTGTGTTCTTCAGTTTCATATTGTTCTAGTTTGTCTCATCGTTCTGTTGATAATTTTGTATTGGAAAATTCTAGTTCTTTTGAGTCTCCTGTTGAAATTAATGATTTGTCTTTCAGTCCTTGTCCAGGTTGTGCTTATGAGTGTTCTATTGAAGAATCTTTATCTGATGGTGACTGTTCTGTGGAATCCCTTGCTAGTCCACGGTCATTTGCTGATGTGTTGCAAGCATGTAGCGTCACATCACCTTTATTGGATTGGGACTTTTCGTTGGATGAGAGTGACTGGTCTTTACCCTCCATCAAGTCTGATGAGAAGGTTGATCATTCTCACGAGTCAATCGAGCAGGAAGCTGAAAATAATCTCTTGCAAGAGAGTGAACCCAGTTGCGATTTTGTTGGTTTTGATGTTAATAATGCTGTAGAGGAGCCTAATGTTCATGAGAATAGTTTTGCAGGTTTTGATGATAATTCTCATGGTGAGAAAGTAGTACAGTTGCGATCTTTGATTAATGATGGTGTGAAGATAAATGATCCATCCACTAATACTAATGTAATCCATACTAGATCTAAGGGAACTGCTATGGAGTTACCTAATGTTCAATCCCGTACTTTAGAAAGGAAAAGAAAGAGAACCCTCTAATTTAACTAGCTATTTCTATTGATTATTCCTTGATGGAAAGTGATGTGTTTTTCTTCATTGTCTGTTGGTTGTTTCTCTATCATGGTTTTTCTTTATATTGATAATTTGAGTTATGTGTGTTGATTGAATAATGAATTATATTGGAGTAATTTATAGTTTATTAGTTACAAACAAGCTGTAGTTGTTCTAACTCCTGAGGGGGGAGGGGAGTCAGCAGATGTTAATTAAGCTTCTGTTGCTGCCTGTAGTAGCTACAACTCTTACCTAAAACATAGAAGATATTAGAATGATAAATTGCTCAAATTTAATTATTTTTGTATTATATTTTGGTGTTTGGAAATTTATGTTTTGAGAAAAAAAATGTGTGTGATTTTAATTTTTAAGAAATGAATCTTTAGTGTGTTGTAAATATATGTCAGTTGTAATTTTTAAGTCTAGCTTCATATTAATAAAATTTCCTGTATTGCTTCATTTTGTATATAGATTTATATTTAATAGTAAGATTATGTCATGAGTATTATTAATGTGTCTTCATATTTCTCTCATTAACTCATTTTTTCGCATGTAACATTTACTCTAGCATAATTTTCATTCATTCTTAAATGTTGGTCTGGTGGGGAGGACTTGTTATAGGAGAAGTTTTTAGACAACATTTAATCATTTCATTTTTATTCCATTTTTCATTTCATTTTTTCAGATTACTAACATTTCATTAATCATTCATAGCTATTACCTAAGTTACGTAAATGTTCATCCTCCTTCTCTGCCATACTTACTCCTGCTCCATTCATTTATGCCTGTAAGTTTAGTTCTTCAGATTCTGTCTTATTATTGTTTATATTTTATTAGTTTGAATTATTATTTATTATTATTATTTCCTTATGTTTAATTATCTTATTTCTGTTTGTTTATTATTTATTCTTATTTTTGTTTTGTTCATTTTCAGCCTTCATCCTCTGTCCATGCTTTCTGTGTGTTACCCTAATCTACAATAGACTTAAGTTAACTTTAAGGACTATCATTAATCCCCCTAATAACTTTTAAACCAGGATTAGAGCAACGAGTTTGCTCTGCCCTATTGGCAGCGATAACACCGCAATACTTATTTCCAAGGTGTAAGGTTAATTTCCCTCAACATGTCCTCCATTTCTTTCTACACATAATTGCAGCCTTTTTCTCATTCCAGCAAAAACTCTTTTAACTAAATCCGGATTTTCTTTTAGTAAATTAACTTCGTTTACAATTCTCTCTCTCAAATCGTCTGTGTTTTTTGGAGGAGAAAAGTACACTTTGCTCTTGAGGTGTCCCCAAAGGAAAAAATCGCACGGTGTCAAGTCCGGCGATCTGGGCGGCCACTCAATTGGATGGTTCAGTGCAATAATGCGATCCTTGAAATTATCATGTAGCAATTCTTGAACTGCACGACTTCTATGTGCTGGAGCACCATCCTGAATCCACCATAGCCTATTAAATCTGTTTGGGTAAATTTGATGCAGCTCAGGAATTATTCTTTCTGTAATTAGGTTTAAGTATTTATCTCCATTCATATTATTTTCGTAGAAGATAGGGCCCACAAGTCGTCCGTTTCCACACATTCCCATCCATACAGAAACTTTCTCCCTGCACATTGTTACGTCAAAGTTGAAATTTGGAGGATTATTTCTGGGTGCATACTGGCGAATGTTATAATTATTGACTCTTCCATTCATATGAAATGCTGCTTCATCACCAATCACAATGTCTTCTACGAAGCGAGCATTTTTTTGCAGAAACCAATTTGAAAAATTTAGGCGGCGAGGTAAATCCGGTTCTAATAGTTCATGCCGTACATGAATCTTGTAAGCATAATACCTCACATCGTTTTTAACAATCCGGTTAAATGTGCTTTTACTGATGTCCAACCCGTTCCTTCTCGTTGATATTTTTGAATTCTCAATTAGCTTTTCATGAACACGATTAATGTTTTCCCTTGTTCGTTCTGTTCTCCTGCAACACGATCGCTCTCTGTTTAAATTCGAAGTTGTTCCTTCAGTTTTGAACTTATTAACATTTGTCCATATGGTCTTCTTAGTTGGCGAAGCTCTTTCCGGAAAGCGTTGTTCAAAATCTTGTTGAACCAGTTTAAAACTTTCAGTTCTTAAATAACTTGTCACCACAAAAACTCGTTGTTCTTTTGAGAGTTGCATTTTGGGGTTTTGAAATATACAATAAAAATTACTGTGTTCAAATTAAAAATTCCTGATTTTATTATAGGTATCCATTGTATCATGAATACAAACTAACAAATTTTGTTTTGTTTGTTGGTATCATCAACGGACCAAAAATGAGGACTTCCTCGCGCAAGCACTTTTTTCCTTCTGCTAAATTCGCTGCAGCATTTTTAATTTTTGTTGTAACATTATTAATTTTTCACAAGGGATGCAGAAAGTGTAAACGTATAAAACAGTGTTTTCAGAATTCTTATAGTTTTAATATTTTCTAAAATATACTAATTTGAAAATGGGTTTCCTTTTTTCTGGGACACCCTGTATATTCGAAGAGTGACAATTATAAATTTCTTGTTACTTTTAGTCTTTACAGTAACTTTTATTCACTTTAGTTACTGTCCATGTTGATATTTGGAAGTGTGGCAGGAAAGTTGCCAGTTTAGTGAGAAAATGGATCCAGGTCGCCACATTTATGATACTTTAAAGGAGAAACTTGCCTTCCTAGTGATGATTTTACACTTGGTGACTTGGAAACATCCATGATCCTTATGCTGCATGCCTGTTGCCTGATGCATGTGTATCTCGTGAGATTATTTTAGGAGTGATTTACTTGTTATTTACAGGTTTTCCAACTTATTTAACCCCTCAACAGTCGCCAATATACTGGCGACTTTGTCCATACTTTGAAACATGGGTTACCGTGTGGTAACTAAATTGATTTTTGATAAAGTCAGAGGAGTTCAGTGCACCAAATACAAACTGGCCCAAGTTCTATTTAATTCCTATGTTCCCATGTTATTTGCCAGTCTGCAAAAGATGCATGAAGTTGTGAAGTTTATCTGGCAACTACTGAGACCTTGAAATTAGTCTGGTGAATTACCCGGCGACAATTTTCTATTTGATTCCTATGTTTACATCAATTACATGTGATTATTAGAGAGTATTTTGAGATTTTTGGTCATTTTGGTCCACCAGATTTCAGGAACTGGTCAAGTGTTCTCCAAGAAATCCTCTATTTTGGCTTCTGTTCTCAGTAAAATACATGTGAATATAGTAGGAAATTAAGGATTGTTCGCACAGAAAATGTTTAAAATGTCGCATATTCTGCAGACTGTATTTTGGAGAAAAATTTGAAAATCATTGGAGAAAAATTCCCCCAAAAAGTAAGTATCCAGAGAATTATTGTATATGCTTTGCAGTCAGTCTGGTCCCCAAGTATTATAGCATGGCTCATCATCTCTCCATTTGTCTCTCCAGTTCTCTCCCAAAATGGCAAAATCACAAATTTCTCTCCAAAATGATCAAATTATCATAAATTCTCTCCAAATAACATTGTAGCATAGGAGAAAAATAGACATTTCTGGCCATCTGCAATTGAAGGGCTCAAATATAGTCTTGAAACTTGGTCACAATATTCTCGAGCCATCCCCCTGACCCCCTTCACCATCCTCTGTCCCCACCCCATATATATTGGTCATGTGTGGTCATGCGTCTTTTACATATTGGTCATGAGTGGCCGTGCGTCCTTTAGTCAAACCCGATATTTATTCTCGTCATTTGCATTTCTAGGGCTCTAAATAACTCACAAACTCGCCATTAAAATAGCGATTTGGGCATGCTTTATTACCTGGATTATTGGAGTGTATTTTAAGATTTTAGGCCATTTTGGAGAGATATTTGAAAATCTTTGGAGAGACTGACAGTGAACTACATCAACAATTAAATGTTACCAAGATTTCATCTCACAAAAATCTAAAAGGCGGAAAAGCCTTGTGTTTTATATAAGTTTAATGCCAGACTGAAAAGTGAAAAGTATAGCAAGATTTGTGGATAAATCCTGCACCAAAGTCCTATATAATTCCTATGTTCCCATGTTAGTTTCTGAGCCCAAATCCCAATTTTTAGAAAAAATGGGTCTGTGAAGACAGACATTCTTTTCAGACTGGGTAACTTTAATGTTTTTCCTACCGAAAACTTAATTGTGCTATATCTCAAAAACTAAGCATTTCCACAACAAATGATATACGTGAAAAACATCTCAAAATGGCTCCTTTCACCTATTTAAGTGTTAAAATATCGAAAAGATGAGGTTGACCTAAAGCACAAATTTACCGCTTCAAGTTTAATGAAGGGAGATAATTTACAAATGAAGTATTTGAAGATATATATAAAGGATATGATATTAATTAAAGCGTTGTAAAGGACTCAAGGTGCACTCCAAAATGATCAAATTATCTTAAATTCCTTTCATGATCAAATTATCATAAATTCTCTCCAAAATAACATTGTAACATAGGAAAAAAATATATATTTCTTGCCATTTGCATATGAAGAGCTCAAAATATTTCACACACTAAGAACATTGCTTTATTACTTGGGAGAGTCTGAGATCGTCAAAGGCTCGAAGCTATACTAACTGTAATTTCACCGGGCCCTAATCCCTCGTTTCCAAGCGTGGCAGGAAAGTTGAAATTTTAGTGACAAAATAGGTCCAGGTCGCCACATTTAACTTCATTTAAGGGGACCGTAATTGGAAAAATCTCATAATGTTGTCATTATTTTTTATTTCGTAAATAGCTACCTAGTACCCTTCTTGTTGTTGAGTGAAATATCAGAGCTCTAGAGTCACTATAACCCACTGGAGGGAGAGAGAAAGGGAGGGGGTTGAGGCGAGGATTGAGGCAGCTAATTGTAATAGTTAATCTGATATAGTTTGTGCTACTGAAACCAGACACAAAAGCAATTGGCTACAAAATGCATCAGTTGCACTCCATATCTTACACAGGGAAAATGCTACATGTCAGAGTGTAGCTATGATACATGGCAACTTTGAATGCTTTTTCTGGCACTTCTGAAAAAGGACAAATTTTGGTATTCAAAAGCCTAAAGCTTTCACAATTTTGAAACCACGGCATTGGGGTTTTTGCATTTGATTTTCCATGAAATTCTCTACATCTGTAAGTCCCTGTTTTTTTTTTCATGAAAAAGTTAATAGGTATTTAGAAAAAAATGGTCTTACAGCTGTAGAGAATTTCGTGGAGAATCGAATGCAAAAGACCCAATGCCGTAGCTTCAAAATTGTAGAAGCCTTAGGCTATTTAGGAAACTCTTCGAAATTCGAATAACTCTTTTTCTATGGCTCTAATCGAAAAAATACCACAAACAAAAACGATAGAGAATTCTATTTCATAATATGGTACTAAATTTCGGAACCGTAGCTTCATTAATAAAACTATTTTTAAAAACAAAGTATGGTCCCTGTTCCGAGCCATGATTTTGGTTCATTTTTTGGACAGTTCAACAGGGAAAATGACAATTTTCAATGAGACCACATTTTCTTGATATAATATTCATAGTGCAGTATGCAGACTTCATGTGCCTGTAACTAGATATAAATAAAAAATAAAGTTAGCTATGATAATAAATTGGTGTGAAATACAATATTAAATTAAAGCAAATAAAGAACAATAAACTTACATGACAGTGGTGAGGAGTTTTAATTGTTTAGTAGCCACTAGTTTCAGTTTATTGAAGAAATAAATTTAATAGTATCCTTACTTTTCATTTAAATAGAATTTTTATCTAGAAAATACAAAACAAATAATTATGGGAATACCTACAGGCTACAGCAACCTAGAAACATTGTTAGAGGATATCAAAGGTTTAGGGTGATAATTTAATAAATCTGAAAGTTATATAAAATAGCATTATTAAAAATATAAATCTGTAATTAAAAAATAGTATTATTAAAAATATAAATCTGTAATTAAAAAATAGTATTATTAAAAATGTAAATCTGTAATTAAAAAATAGCATTATTAAAAATGTAAATAGCATAAATTGTAAATCTGAAATTTAAGAAATATAGAACATAGTTTACTTCATGGGAAATGTCAAAGTCAGAGTCAGTCTTAATCTAGAAGTGATACAGTGTGGACCTAAGTAATGTGCTTGGATTTAACTTTAATTTGTGCTCAACTAGTGATAATAATTGTGTGGTATTTTTCAGAGACTTAGGTATGATAAGTTGTTGTTGTAGCTAGTATTAAAAGTGTTTAACAGTTTAAGGAGTGAAGTGTCTACTCTCTAGCATTTATCAAGACCAGGGTAAGAATACTCTTTTTAGATAGTTTATTTATGATTAATATATTTGTAATAGGATGTGTTATTAAATTAGATTATTTCATTTGTTGCAGCCTGGTTTATGATTATGTTGACATCTAATAAATTGAAGCAAACGAAAGATTTTACTTGCATCATCTATCTACTACAATAGTTTTCACCTAACAAGGAATAGTTCAATAAAACAACAATCAACAATAGTATTTATTAACTTCAGCCTACAATAGATCAATTCTTAATTACAACTCTAATGTTCGGGAACACGGCCCCCCAACATTAAATGGTGCCGTGACTAAAAACCGAAGGTACAGAATATCATTGCTGCTTACTTGTTCCTATTTAGAAGAGATCTCTTACCTTGCTTCATAGCTGGTTTGACCTGAAACAGAGGAGATGGTTGTTGATTTGGAAGATTTAGATGGACAAGATGGAGATTATGAGGCAATACAAGAAAATTGGAGTGTGACGAAACAGTTCTTATGTGATATTCAAAAGAAAACTGAATGTGACATGGATGAAAGGACTAAGGAATTGATTGGTACAATAAATCAGGAATTGAAGATGTATGTAGAAAAATCAACCGGTGCAATTCCTAAAGAAATGAGAAAGGAAGAAAAAGTGTGTGAGATTAAGATGGAAGAAAAGACTAAGAAGAAAGAAAAATCAGCAAGAAACAAGAAAGAGAAAGAAGACACAGATACTGAAGAGTCGTCACCTAGTGAAGAAGAGTCTTCATCTTCATCCAGTTCACAGTCTAGCTCAGATAGTTCCATTGCTGTCAAGAAGCAAAAGAAGAAAAAGAGTGAACATAGAGAAGAAACTGTAGCATTTAGCAAACTGATAAGAAAGCTAGATCATAGAATTGTACCTAAACTTGAGAGTTTTGATGAACAGGCAGGACAAGATCTAGTGGTGTACTTGAAGAAATTTGAAAGTTACTGTAAGGATAACTACAGGGGTGGAAAGAGTTTTTGGCTGAATGAGTTGGAAGAGCGTTTGAATGGCCAAACACTAGAAACCTTCAAAGCAATGAAAGATGCAAGTGATGATTATGATGATATGAAGAAGAAGTTAGTGGATTGGTACAAGGAAGAAAAGATAAACAGGAAGGTAAAAGCAAGGAAAAGTTTCAAGAATATAAAGATGAAGAGAGGAGAATCATTAATTGTGTATTCGAATAGAGTCCAATCGATGTTCAAACAGGCTTATCCCAGTAAAGATACTATGCATAGTGGAACCCTTATCAACAAACTCACAGAAACAATTCCAAAGTCTGCTCAAGCAAAACTAGACCCACAGATAGTGCAACACAAAATGACAAATACAAGAATGAGTTGGAATAAGGTACAAAAATGTCTAAGAATGTGTGATGTCGAGGAAAGAAGAGGGGAAAGCAGTGATGAAGAAGAAATTGTCATCAACTTAGGAGGACCAAGGAGAGAATGGAATGAAAATGATGACAGAGGGAAGAAATGGAATATTAACAACTACAGTAATTACAAACAAGGTAACTACCAAAGAGATAATTTCTATAACAGAATGCCGACAAATTGTTATCATTCTGGACAGAGAAAAGCGCCAACCAAAGAAGAGTATGAATCCTCTAATGTAACACGTTTCAGAAAGTTGAATGAGATGTGTAGTTTCTGCAACAGGTTCGGGCATAATGAACAGAATTGCAGAAAGAAAGCTAAAGTGTGTTTCAACTGTGGAAAAGGTGGACATTTTGCAAGAGAATGCTGGGCTTCACAGAGCAGAAGAAATGAACGTGGAACATCAGGAAGAAATCAATCAAAATCACCTGGAAAAGAAGAGAATGGGTACAATGGAAACAGAAGCCAGAGTCAACATGTGAAATGGGGAAATTTAAATTCAAAGAATTTAAACTATTCACCTCTAGTGTAAATGAGGCTATGCTGGAGGAAGAAAAAGAAGGTGAAATACAGTCCTCAGAAGTGGAATTCAAGAACAGGGAGAACCAACATGACAGAACAAGTGAAGAAAAGGAAGGTGAGACTGAACTAATTAGTCAGTATATAATAAATGCCTTAATTCCATCTAAACTGTTCATGATTGATGTATCACTAAGTAATTTTATAGCAAGTGCAATGTTGGATAGTGGGACGTCATTCTCTTTTGTAAAGAAATCTATAATTGATAATTTGAAATGTGATGTCAATGTGAATATGAAAAGAGAAATAATAGGGTATGGAGGTCACAAACTAACTACAGAAGGAGAAATAGATACTGAGATTAGCATTGCAGATTTGAAATTAAACTGTAGGATGAATGTGATAGAAGATAGAAATATGAAATATGACCTAATTTTGGGTTTGAATTTTCTGAAAGATAACTGTGTTGAGATAGACCTGGTGAAAAGGACAGTCAAGATAGGAAGAAAGGATAAAATAAATGCCATATTTTGCATGGATAGTAACTATGAGATAAAAGAGGCTATTTATAACAACATCCCAGTTTATGCTACAGAAGAGAAGACTATAAAGGCAAATGATGATTGTTTGATAAGTATAGCTAGTGAAAATATTTTGTCTAAAAATGCAGATTTTTTTTTTGAAGGCATAGTAAAGGAAGGAGTTAGCATTCATCAGGGCATTGTGTCTGATCTAAACCAGAGAGTTATATGCCAGAATGTAACTAGAAAGTCCAAGAGAATAAAGAAGAATGAGCAAGTTGGACATATATCAATGCTAGTAGAAGATGAGATAAATTCTCTACAGGATGATAATTGGACTGCACAACTATTAAGGGAACGGATAGATCTAGGAGAAGAGCTATCTAGTGATGAAAAGTCAGGAGTCTACGAGATGCTGGAGAAAGCACAGAAGGCATTAAGTTTGGGTGATAGTGACATAGGAGAGGCAAATGTGAGTCCACACCATATAGAACTTAATTCGTATTCTCCAATTTGGCAGAAGCCTAGATCCTTTTCAGAGCCAATCAACCAAGAAATTGAAACCCAGTGTCAACAGCTTTTGAGTGACGACATAATAGAATACAGTGATTCTAACTGGTCTTCACCTGTAGTGCCGGTAAAGAAGCCAGATGGAAGCTTGAGACTGTGTATAGACTACAGAAAACTGAATGCTGTAACAGAGTCACAGAACTTTCCTATGCCAAGTCTAAACAAGTGTCTGTACAAAGCAAACAAAATGAAGTACTTTACAACACTTGATTTAGTGAAAGGGTACTACCAAGTTAAACTGTCAGATGAGAGTAGAGATTTAACTGCATTCAGTACCTCGAAAAATCACTTTCACTTCAAGCGACTTCCCTTTGGCTTGAAAAATGCAGCAATCGCCTTTCAACGTATGATGCAGCAGATTATTTCTCCTGTCAAGTCAAATAATGTGATAGTATATATTGACGATATACTAATAATGTCAGAAACCTATGAAGAACATCTGAAGTTAGTGGAAAAGGTGCTAGGAACATTGTCCAGATATAATGTCAAAATTAAAGTAAAAAAGTGCAAATTTTTCAAGAAATGTGTGCAATTCCTGGGACATATGATCAGTACAGAAGGAATCAGGAAATGTGAAGAATATGTTAAAAAGGTGCGAGAATGCCAAAGACCTACAACTGTGACTGAACTTCGCAAATTCTTGGGCCTTGTCAACTTCCAGAGGAAATTCATCCCAAGGTGTTCCGAAATAATGAAATCTCTATCAGAAGTTACAGGTGGTCCCAAGAAAGCCAAGATTGAATGGACTGATGAGAGGAATCGAGCTTTTGAAAGACTGAAAGAAGAGATAGAAAGAGATGTCACTCTAACTTATCCAGACTATAGTGAAACTGCGGAACTTTTGGAACTTTATGTTGATGCATCTGGCAGTGGAGCAGGAGGTTGCTTAGTCCAGCGACAAAATGGTGAAAAGAAGGTAATAGGATATGGCTCTATGTGTTTCTCTACAACTCAGTGCAGGTATTCTACTATAGAAAGAGAATTAGCAGCTATACAGTGGGGATGTGAGAATTTTAGATCGTTTTTGTTTGGAGTTCAGTTCATGTTGTTTACTGATCATAAACCTCTTGTATACATGAATAATATGGCAATTCACAGCTCACGAATACAAAGGACTCTAGACCATTTGGCAGAATATGACTTCCTAATCAAATACATACCTGGTACAGAGAACACTGCAGCAGACTTCTTATCTCGTATTGAAGGAGAGAATGTAGATGACGACTTTCAAGAAGGACTGCCAAAAGAATTCAGGGTACCAGAGAAGATGGAAGGTGGTGGAAACTCAATGTTCAAGGCTCTGCTGTCTGCTATGAGTTTCGTCTGTGAAGAGGAAGAACTGCCGAAAGACCATCTGGAAATGAGAAAAAATGTGATTAATCTACTAATAACTGAACCTGCAAAGTATAAGTTGGTAAATAATAAGCATGAAAAAAGAAAACTGAAGGTTATGCTCAATGATGATCAACTACCTTGCACTGAGGCAATATTAGCAGCTTCACATTTATATGGTATTGAAATCAGAGTGTACCATAATATAAAAACACCAGTTGTGTATAAAGCTCATATTGGTAATTGTGAAAAAATTGTGAATTTACAATGCATATCTTATATACATTATAATCCAATCTATACAAAGAAAGATGTGGAAATAAATGTAAGTAATAGATGGATTAATGATATTGATAGTATTCCTGAAATTACTAGTCTCTATGAACAGCTTGATCTGAATTGTGCAAACTTATTTACAGAAGATTTTACAGAGAGAAAATGTGCACATTCTAGTTTGAACTCTAGTACAGAAATTACTTATAATGGAAAAAAATTGTGTGCTCTCATAGATACAGGGGCACAGATCAGTTTAATTGGAGATGAGACATTGAAAGGGGTGATGAAGGGAAATGAAAGTGTAACCAAAGATAAATCACTAAGATTAGTAGGAATAGTGGGAGAAAAGAAGGAATGTTTAGGCATTGTGAATCTAGCAATCAGATTTGAGGGTTTAGAAGATATGAAAAATTTTCCTTTTGCCATTGTTAAGCAATCAGATTTGCCGTGTTGCATGCTTATCGGTTTAAATTATTTAGAAAGTCTGGGTAGAAAGGTCAACTTTGGTAATTCACAAGTTACATGGAGTGATGGTAGCAAGTTAATATTCAAAACTGATGTGGATATTGCTTTTGGAAGAGAACAGTGGACTCTAACTAATGTTGAAGTGGAAGATGAAGCTACTGCCCCGAAAGTGTCATTCAGAATTGAGAAGGAGGAATTAAAGAAAATGCAGGAATCCAATCATGCAATCCGCACTCTTCGAGGTAAAATTGAAAGAAAGATTGAAACCAAATTGTGGAAAGCACCTTCAATTAAACAATTCTCGAGGTATGTGAGTAATTTGACATTTGAAAATGATATTCTGATAAAATCTGATTTGGACTATAAAGCTGTTGTAGTATCGTATTCATTTCTGGTTGAGATTGTTGATAAAGTGCATAGTAAATTAGCACACATTGGAAGGAAAAAGCTTGTTGAGGTTGTAAAGAGGCATTTCTGGCATCCTGCACTTGAGACAGTAGCTAGAGAATTATGCAGATGTTGTCACTATTGTCAAACAAATAAGGTTAATAGATTGAATGACTCACCTCCAACACTAAAGATAGATTCTCGGTATCCTTTTAATATTGTTGCTATTGACCTTTTGAAGTTCCCCAGATCCAAAGCAGGTTTTGAGATGGCATTGGTTTGTGTGGATCACTGTTCCAAGTGGATGATGGCGGTACCAGTCAGAAATAAATCTGCTATGACTATAGCAAAAACTCTGAAATATCAAATCATGCCCAATCTGATTAAAATTCCTGTAAACATTCTAAGCGACAATGGAATGGAGTTCAGAGGAGAGCCAACTGAAAGGGTATTAGAAGAGTTTGGTATAAAACACCTATATACGTCTCCATATACACCTTCTTCAAATGGAGCAGTTGAACGTCTGAATAGAACTCTGTTGGGATTGGTGAAGGCATTAGTAAGTGATATGAGTGAATGGGACCAAGTGTTGTCGAGAGCTATAATTTTGTACAACAATACTTACCACAGTCAGCTACACATGTCACCATCAGACTACCTCATGAAAAATAGTCATGCTAGCCAAGAAGTTCTACCTATTGATAATCATGCATGTGAAATGTGGAAGGAAGGTAATCCGAACTTCAAATCCTTTGATATTAATCAAAAAGTTCTGAAAGAAATAAAGAGAGTAGGGGATAGAGTTGGCTACAAATTAATGCCTAAGTTTGAGGGACCATTTTTTATTAAGAAGATACAGTCTAACGGATTGTCATATGAAATTGCAAAGCCAGGGGAGCCATTCAAACTGTTTAAATGTCACCATAAAAAACTAAGGGCATATAATGAACTACCTGAAGGTTTGAGGAAGTTCATTTCAGAAGAGTGTGAAGAAGACCATGAAGAAGAATACATGATGAGAGAGAATAACCAAACTAATAATAAAGAAAAGGAGTATGAATGTTTGCTGTGGAGTGATACAGACTCTCAATCATCATTTGAAGGTTTCCCCCAGATATCAACAAGTGAATCTGAAGGTAGTGTGTTAGACACAGAAGATACAAGAAAGAAGGGCAAGAATCAATGTAAAAACTTGAAAAGTATTAGACAAAGAAATAAGAAGATGAATAGTAATGAGAAAGATCTAGAAGAAGGAAGAATAAATTCAAGACACTCTAACGAAGAAGAAAGTGGTAAAGAAAATGAGGCAATTTCATTACAAACATTTCAAAGCTCAGTGATGGTGAACAATGGAGAATACAAGAGTTCAACTCCTATAAATGGTAAAGATGTAAATATTATTGAATATATGAAAAATAATATAATTGATTTCTCTTTGTCCACATTAGAAAAAACTATTTCTGAGCATGAAGATGTCTTACTGGTAGTGGAAAATGAACAGAAGAGTTTGAGTTCACTAATGAGCGACCTGTCTGTTCACATGAATGAGGCTTTCATGGAGACTAACGAGGAGGAAAACAGCACTGTCTGTGACTACAGTGGTTTCTCGGGGTCCTCATCATTTCGGAGTCAGATTGATGGTAGATTAGATGAGTTGAAAAGGATTGTGGCTGAAGGGAGAAATAGCATTGCTGAGAACAGAGAGAGAAGTAGATGCTTAAGAAGAGAGTTATGGGATTGGAGGAGAACGCAAAGCTTCAATTTGACTGCAGAAAACACCACCTTGGGCCAAGTGGAAGGTGAAACAAGTGTACTTCTTGCAGATCGAATGACCAGCACTCCAAGAAGGCGACAATCTGTGAATACTGATGCCCAAACCCAACAAACACCTACTCGGCAGTATCAGCTCAGAAGCAGGAATGGTAAAATTAATTATAAATAGGATATGTTGTATTGTAGAAATTGTTTTGATAGCTAGGTATTATTTTAAAAATTTAGTAAACATTTCCTTTATGATTATAAGAAATTTATTAGTTTTTCCTCTAGTAAAAACTAGGAGGGGAGGCATGTTAGAGGATATCAAAGGTTTAGGGTGATAATTTAATAAATCTGAAAGTTATATAAAATAGCATTATTAAAAATATAAATCTGTAATTAAAAAATAGTATTATTAAAAATATAAATCTGTAATTAAAAAATAGTATTATTAAAAATGTAAATCTGTAATTAAAAAATAGCATTATTAAAAATGTAAATAGCATAAATTGTAAATCTGAAATTTAAGAAATATAGAACATAGTTTACTTCATGGGAAATGTCAAAGTCAGAGTCAGTCTTAATCTAGAAGTGATACAGTGTGGACCTAAGTAATGTGCTTGGATTTAACTTTAATTTGTGCTCAACTAGTGATAATAATTGTGTGGTATTTTTCAGAGACTTAGGTATGATAAGTTGTTGTTGTAGCTAGTATTAAAAGTGTTTAACAGTTTAAGGAGTGAAGTGTCTACTCTCTAGCATTTATCAAGACCAGGGTAAGAATACTCTTTTTAGATAGTTTATTTATGATTAATATATTTGTAATAGGATGTGTTATTAAATTAGATTATTTCATTTGTTGCAGCCTGGTTTATGATTATGTTGACATCTAATAAATTGAAGCAAACGAAAGATTTTACTTGCATCATCTATCTACTACAATAGTTTTCACCTAACAAGGAATAGTTCAATAAAACAACAATCAACAATAGTATTTATTAACTTCAGCCTACAATAGATCAATTCTTAATTACAACTCTAATGTTCGGGAACACGGCCCCCCAACAACATTAACAATAGATACTTACCCAGTTAGGCTGGGTATCTCACAATAATAATGACATTACACTCCCTGTTCAGCGAGATGTTGAATCTAGCTTCATGAAGTAATTAACAAATTTATTGGGTTTTCAACAAGATTACAAGATACTTCATAAAAGAAATTAAGACTTCTTAATGAAGATTTTACACTTGAAAACATCCTTATGCTTCATGCCTGATGCATTTGTATCTCTTGAGGCTATTTTAGGACTGATTTATAAGTTATGCACAGGTTTTTCAACTTATTTGAGTATAATTTTACCCCTCAAAAGTTACCAATATATTAGCAACTTTATCCATAGATACTTAGCAACATGGCCCTAATCCCCTTCTGTTGTTTTATTGAATATTAAAAACATGGTTAAATTTGCAATTGAAGTGCTCTAAGTAATTGTCTTTCACTGACCAGTGACCAAATGGCAATAGTCCAATACCATAATAGCAGTTTGTATAATAGACTGTATTTGGTGCATAAAATCCCATTGACTTTTTCAAAATCAAAAAGCTGAATGTAAATGCCACCAAGTCTGATAAGTATGACGAGATTTGTGGATTAATCCTGGCCCCTGCTACAGCCCCCTTGGGCTGGGGTGAGTACAGTCCAAGACCTTGTCTGCAGAAACTGGTGTAAAGTGTTTGTAGAGATCTCTTATTCTGTTCACAAGCTCACAGTAAAATTAATGTAAAGCTGTAAACATTTACTGATTTAGTAATATTTACATGAGAATTAATTCAAAATTGTTCGTAGAGAAATAAGAGAATATCCAAAATAAAAATATCTCCCATATTCTGTTCTGATTTCTTCAAACTGGTATTATTTTATTATTAATGACAGGATACCCGCTCGCCAATGTGAAGGCGGGTGAGCACTCAGGCCGCAGGTGGGCCCATTTGTACTGAATCCCCATTGAACCGATCTAGAGACTAAACTGAGTCCATCGCTTTATTGCAGATCAAGATTTTGTGAATAATTTTAATAATATTGATCGTACAGTAGTGAAACTTTGGTCACTGGAAGATTGCTTCTATGTTAGTATCTTGCTGGAATATTTTTTGAATCCATGAGAAAATTCGAAAGTTATGAACGTTTATGTATTTTGAAGACATTTTAACTGTCCATCGCTTTATTGCAGCTCTGTGAAAAGGCCAAAAAATTGGCGATTAACTTCTACCGAGAGGGTAACAATTGTAGCAGGTCCTGTAGAAGGAAGGACTCTTCTATATTTAGCTTTATAACTTGGAAGGGTTAAGAGAACAATAGTTTCTTTTGTGGAAGATCCCGATACAAACCCAAGGAGAGATGAGGGTACGAGAAAAAGAATTCCCCCTCGAAATATGCGAAAAATACGCAGGCAGGTCATAAGGCAGCTAAATGACACTAGTGCCTCCATTTTTGACAAGGCTGTCATTGGTCTTACGTCAAAACAGTCCTGATGTAATGTCTCAAATGAAACGGTCAGAAATGCTCAATGGGGCTTGAGACCAGAGAAAAAGGCAGTCAAGTCATGAGAGTCTCTCACTTGATGCCCAGAGATATGAGGAAAGAAGTTTTAACCTTTCAAGCATGAGATTGTGCAAAGTAATGCAAGAAAATCAACTTTTGCCAACGAGATAATTTCAAACTATTAGGCCAAGGGAACAAGTACTCAACAAAAGAGGCAATGTAGGATTGGATTGTTAGGTTTACACCCTCTAGTACTCGGACAGGACCAATTAACGTTTCACCAATGATGCCCGCTTAAAACATAAAGCCTCAGCCTCCTTGTTGACGACAAAACCAGTGTGGATAAACAGCTCCAGTAGGATCCAAACTTAAACCCATTCATCCAGACAATCAAGGGTGGCTCTTTCCTCATCTGTTAAAAGAACGAGTAGGAAGTTTGTTTTCATGTAATTCTGTGTACATCTTATGCCTTTTTCCTTTTGGGTCTTGTCCATAGGAGGCCTGGAAATGGGCTGCACGTTCCTTGTCGTCTCATTTAACACACTGTTTGGACGAATAACCAATGACAGCCTTGTCGAAAATGGAGGCACTAGTGTTATTTGGCTGCCTTATAACCTGCCTGGGTAGTTTTCGCATATTTCGAGGGGAAAAAGCTTCTCCTCGTACCCTCAACTCTCCTTGGGTTGGTGTCGGGATCTTCCACAATAGAAACTATGTTTCTCTTATCCCTCCCAAATTCATTAGCTAGCTAAATATAGAAGATTAAACCCTACTGCAGGACCTGTTACAAATTTTTACCCTCTCGGTAGAAGTTAATCGCCCATTTTGTGGCCTTTTCACAGAGCTGCAATAAAGCGATGGACAGTTAAAATGCCTTCAAAATACATAAACGTTCATAACTTTCCAATTTTCTCATGGATTCAAAAAATATTTCTATAAGATACTAACATAGAAGCAATTTTCCAGTGACCAAAGTTTCACTTTTGTACGATCAATATTATTAAAATTATTCTCAAAATAGTGATCTGCAATAAAGCGATGAACGCAGTTTAGTTGTTGAAATCCTCCAGCTTCCCAATTCTTTCAAGAAAGGTAGAAAGATGCGAGAAGCTGAGAGTCCTGGTAATTCTGTGGAGGTCCGTTAGAAATCCATCCAGAGTAGAGTATCTAGTCCTGTGATAAGAAGGGCATTCTTCAACAATGTTAGTCCTTGTCTCTGGGGCAAGAGCACACCGTCGGCAAGTGTCATTGGTCCATTTTCCAGTAATCCTGTTATGGGATCCAAAGTTTCGGTGCCCTGTTAAAATTTGCAGGGTAAGACGAAGTTTCCTTCGGGTGAACGACAAGAGTCTTAGACAGCCTCTCCTATCCAGAGGCTTCTCGAAGAGCTCTTTGGTCTGTCTACAAGAAGACAGGTTTGCCCATCTTCTTCTGGAATTATCCGCAATCCACCACTAAACTGAATGTTTACATGCACTATATGGCACTGGTAGAAAGGGTTCGGGTCTTTCACATGAGGTCTTAGCTGCTTCCTTCACTAGGAAATTGACGGTTTCGTTACCAATGGTACCAACGTGAGCTTCAACCCACTGAAGAGTGACGTCAACCAGCTGCCCCTGAGAGTTCAGGGCATTTACGCATCGGTTTACTGTTTGGCTCCTAGTCCTCAAACTAACCACGGCTTTCATTGCCGCTTGGCTATCTGAGTATATAATAACTCTCTCCACATCAGGTTCTCCGTAGATGCTGCTGGTCAGTCTCTCTGCTGCCAGAGTGATCGCCAATATCTCTGCCTAGAAAACGGAGGAGTGATAACCTAGATATTCAACTAGGTCAGTATCATTCCTACCAGGGAAGTGTACCCCCTGCACCTTTTCTTCCAGATTCAAGCTTAGAGCCATCCATAAAACAGGCCACAGTCGAATCTTCCACTGTGTGGTCGGGGACCACACTACTCGTCTTAAATCTCACTTGTAGATTTAACCAAGAGCTGCATAAGTCTCCCGGGAAGGCTAGATCAAGTAGGTCCCTGGAGTTCCTGTCACACCAATTCACATGGCTCTGGTGAGCCAAAGTGTCTTCGATGTAACCACCCCTCCAGAAACTCGCCTGCTTCAACCGATAAGCACCTGACACTGCTGTCCCTTTGAGAAAAGGAGTCAGAGGTGGCAGGCCGAGGAGCATCTGTAATGCGGCTGTGGGGGTTCCAGAATAGGCCGATGAAACTGCAATACAAGCCTTCCACTGCATTGTGGACATCTTCAAGTCGCATGTCCAAGTCTCCAGTCCGCCACCCAAACCGTAACAGCGTAGCTCATAATAGGTTTAATCATGGTGGTAAAATCCACATCATGACCTTCGAAGAAAGCCCCCAGGTCTGTCCAACTGCTCACCTACACAGTAGGAGGGATCTATTGGCTTTAGCAGACTTGTCAACTATATGGGAGATCCAGCTCAGTTTTAAGTCCAGAGTAACTCCGAGGTAAGTTACTCTGTCCACAAGCCGAATTTCTTGTCCCATAAGTCTTAGGGCGTGATACTTCCATTCGCCTTTCCAAGTAAACATAGTAGCAAAAGTTTTATTGCTGCTCAAAGATAGTCCAGATTCTCTGGCCCAGTCATCAAACCTTCCTGAACTCGTTCACTATTAGTAAATGAGTCTATTCCAGTTGATAGCAGGAGTAAAACCATCAACGTAAGCCTGTGCATAAATTCCTGACACATTAGTCAGTTTCCTGAGAAGTTCACTCATCACCAGATTGAATAAGAGTGGTGAGAGAACTCCTCCTTGTGGAGTACCCCTAGTCAAACGAACCGAGATGCTATAATCACCAAGAGTAGCTGTGGCCCTTTGGCTCTTAAGCATCCCCATGATCCAAGTGATCATGTGGCAGGTGTATCTCTATTCCTGCATTGAATAAAGCGGATCTTATAGCCACCAGAGAGACGTTGATAAAGGCACCTTCAATATCCAAAAACAGGGCAAGGGCTAGTTGTTTGTTGAACACTGCTTTTTCAAGCTTTTGAACAACGGCATGCAGGGCTGCATCGGTAGAGTGGCCCTGTTTGGAAGCAAACTGATTTAAGTGCATTTTTAGGTTGAGTCTGCCAATGCACTCACTCAGGTGCCAGTAGACCAGTCTTTTCAAAACTTTCAAAAAGAAAGAAGTCAGAGTGATCGGCCTAAAGAACTTAGCCTTCAGATACGAGGATTTCCCTGGTTTTGGGATGAAGACAGGCCTTGCGTTGCACCAGGTATCAAGAACATGACTCAGGCAGAGACTAGCTTGAAAAAGTCGAACCAGAATCTCGCCTAAAGCATGACCCGCCATTTAGAGCCTAAGAGGACGTACCATATTCCCACCAGGTGATTTATAACTGTCAAAGAACTGATAAACTAAGCTAATCTCTCTTCCATAATGAAGTGATCGAATTGCCGGTTGCACCAGCTCAATTTTGGCAGGGTAAAGGATGAATCATGGTCTATCCTTACACTACCGGGATAGTGCACGGACATCATGAACTCTAGGGTCTCGCTAGAGCTAAAAGTGTAAGTACCATCAGTTTTCTCTAAAACGTCCAGTTGTACCTTCCTTACTCCTTTGAGTAACTTACCGATTCTGTTAGAATCGTGTATGTTTTCATAACTGCTGCAGAAGTTCCGCCAGGAACTCCTTTTAGCTCTACGAATCATAGATTTATATGCACGCTTAAGTCTTCGGGAATTGTCCCAAGCAATCTGAGCATCCGTATTGGATGCTCTGTTCCAAGCGGATTAGATATGTCTACTCCAGGCCGCCAGTTCCGTGACCCACCAATACCAATAGTTGGTTTTCCTACGGGAACTTACAGCTCTTAGAGGGCAAGTCTCGTCCAGAGTGGAAGTGAGTGCCGTGGTTACCGCTAAAGCGGCGTTGTCAAGTTCCTCAGGGGTACTGAGGTCACCTGGTACACACCCAACCAAATTATTTTGGCTGACTAATTCATAATGTTTTCAATCGGTACGTTTAATATTCCTACTCACCTTAGTGACGCAGTTATACTCCACTAAATTGAAGCGAATTCATCTGTGGTCCGACAGGGATGGAGCACCGTCAACCCGCCAGTCCGATATCCCGTCCGCTATGCTCAGAGAGGCCAGCGTTAGGTCCAGAACTTCCCTTCTGTTCTTTACAACAAGGGTTGGTTCGTGCCCTCGGTTGCATATCTCCAAATTGGTTGACACTAGGTAATCCCATAGGGATTAATATCTCCTATATTATAGGGCTTCTCCTCTCTCGTTATGATTGGATCTATTCCATATAATATTATGTGCATTCCCATCACATCCTATAAAGAAGTGCGATGTTACTATACTCACTATGTTGGATGAGACTCCTTACCTGCATGGGAGGCGTGGGTCATCTGAATCACCTGGCATGTACACAAAGGAGCACCAGACGGTGCCAATACTGCATTCTTTAGCAACAGTGACCACATCATTGTTGGTGTAACCAGGAACAGACCATACGTTCTAGGATGAAGACGCTACTATAACTGCTATGTTACGCAAGTTATCACCCGCAGGTGCTTGGAAAACCCTGGACCCGAAGGGTTGATAGTGGCTAAGCCACCAAAAGTGTATGGCTCCTGAATAAGAGCCTTGCACATCGTGTTCCAGCTTCCTCTGCAGTTCAACAGAGGCACTGTAACATTGATGCATATTCAGCTGCCATCCATGAGCAACAGCCATGAAGGAAGAAAAGGGTCTGGCCCTGGATCTAGGATCCAGTGACCAGATTCAGACCGCTAGGACCCGGTTTCTCACCCACGACTGCCGATGGTACGAGACCAGACGGGTTGCCAGTGGGAGAGTCATCCAGGTCTCCAATGGTGGAAGATTCCCCAGCACCTACAACGGGTCTGCAGGTGAAGTGGAAAACACCATAGCAGAAGCAGCTACTCCATCACTGTTGCCTGGGGCTTTCAGTGCTGGGGGGCGGAGCTCCCGGCGTTTGATGTATGAATTCCAATTTGCTCATGCCATAGAATGGTCACATCTGCAGAGCCTTCAGCCGTTGAAAAGTATACTCCTCAACAGAAAGGACGCAGATGCGCCCACGCATATGGCCCTTGTCAGCTGGTGGCACCTCAGTGGTGAGATGCAGACCTGCCACACATAGGTTCGTGTTTGACGCCTCCAAGAGCTGAAGGAGATCCTTCCTGCTCTCGGCCACATCCAATGGAACCCATGCGGTACATCTCTCAGTAGGAAGCAAGTCTAGAACCAGCTTCTTTGCCTCCTTAACCCACCCAAGTGAACGTTCGTCCTAGCAGATTACTCGTACTCTGCCATTATGGTGAGTACAGCTCTCTACCTGGACGGACCACTCAGGTTTATTGCGTACTCGATCAAGGACTCTTGTTGAGAGTCCCTTTCATGAGCACAAACTCTTCCACAGTAAGCGGATCATCACCGGAGGTGGGTCCTACATACAATGAAAGGGTACTCTTAGCCGCCTCGGAATCCGTTAGGCCTTTGACCTTCTGAGATGGCTTTTGGGAAGAACCAGGTGTAGAACCTAAAGATCGCTTCCTACTGGAAGATTCGATAGGTTCCATAGTCGAGGTAATCGGTTCAGTAGTCATTTGAATCGTCAAACGTTCAAACTTCTTCCTAACACGAGACCTCAGCTTTCTCAAACGATTCTTCAGGCCTGGATCCTTTTCAGGATTCTGATCATCAGAGGTCTGAGGTTAAGACTCAGGGTCAGAAGCCGAAGCTTCTTTCCCTGGTTGAGTGATCTCGGCAGCTTTCGCCGCATCGATCTTTCGGCACTGAGGTGTTCCAAATCCTGAAGGATCGGCGTCACCCTCAGGCCGGGGAACCGGAGTAGCATCAGGTAACAAGTTCCCTTCCGTCCGTGTGTGTTAGGACTGAGAATTTACCTAGGGAAGCCATATAACATAGGAAAGAATTCAGGACCCGATCAACGTTCTCGACACAGTCGAGGCAACAACGGCCAGGCATATGGTCTCTTTAAAGGAGAGACCGCCCTCCCGCGTCACGGTTCCCATAGGCCCTCTGACAGGTCTCAACAGCTCCTCCACTCTTCCATTGCCAAAGTGGTTCTCAGGCCACTTTGATTCTTTCTGAGCTTAGTATGTCTACATCCTGCAGCGACCCTCGCACCTCTCAGGGTGCGAAACTGTCAAATAATAAATGGCTAATGGACCCACTTGATGTAGACCAAATTTATTATACTATGTCTCGTTATTAAGGTTATAAAATGCAATTTTACGGTATTCATACATATCGCAATTTTACGGTGAATTTAAGCCATACAGAATTCACAAAGTTCATACCCTTATAGAAATGCACAAAAAACAGCGATTGCAATTCTACCAGTGGTGGCAAAATCAGCCTAGTAATTTTTCACAGAGGCTATTATGATCTAACACAATGTGGTTTATGAGAAGAACTGCTCTTAACAGACAAAATGATATATTTTGGTATTTGGTGCACCCACATGAAATTGAAGAACAGCAACGACAAGGAGGTGAAAAGTTAATGTTGGTTGGTCTCATCGAATGAGAAATTTAAGTTGTATTGGTTTAAAGACGAAAATAAATAACAGGAAATAACAAGATGGAGCAGCTCCCCACTGCATAATGGCAAA
This sequence comes from Caprella mutica, assembly GCA_947561585.1. NCBI lineage: Eukaryota > Metazoa > Arthropoda > Malacostraca > Amphipoda > Caprellidae > Caprella > Caprella mutica. The sequence goes on along the minus strand of CANNZV010002319.1, from coordinate 75,610 downwards.
CATTGAAATGTTACAAAACAAATTTCAGTCCCACTTAATTTCAAGGAAAGCTTTTTGGCCAAGATGAAGTCCAGATATGAATCCCCTTGACTTTTTGTTTTGGGGGTACTGCATACAAAACATCAGGAACCAACATCCAGAATATATGAAAAATTTGTGTACCATTGTGTAACAAAACTCCAGCTGAAATCGTCAGAATGCCAATTAATATAGGTCGACGAGTGGAATTCTGTCTTGAATGTGATGGAGGTCGTTTCAACATTTGTTATAACGGAAATGAATTAATTTTTAGATGCTTATAAATTGCATTTTATAAGATTTACAACGTGACATAGTATATTAAATCAAGTCATCATTAAGTGGGTCTATAAACCATTTATTATTTGATGGTTTCCGTGAAAGACCCTGTATTTAATTCCTATGTTCCCATGTTATTTCTTATTCGTTACGTCCAAATTCCCAATTTCTGAAGAAAAAAACAATTAATGGTAATGTAGGAATTATTATAAATAGCATAAAATTCACCAATTAAAACTTGAAACAAATAACAATAATTCACTGGGTTAAGAAATTCTGTGATTTTTTTGGTAAGTGTTCTTAGAGAAACTGGTAAATTGTTTATACAGGGTGGGGCGTAAGTTTGGAAGCAAATGAAAGTGAATATTATAATCCAACGAAAAATATATTTAATAATTTACAGTTATGTATTATTACATAAGGGTTTTAAGAATTCAAAAATCATAAATTTATTCAAAATGTCCCCCCTTGTTTTTAATAACAGCCTCAAATCTCCTCCGAACTCCTCCTACTGAGGCACGCAACTGTTCTTGTGAAATTTCCTTCCAAGATCTCTGGAGCGAACGCTTTAAATCATCCACACTGCGATAGAATTTACCACAGGTCTTTGATTCAAGAATGGACCATACCGAAAAGTCCATAGGATTAACATCTGGGGAGCAGGGAGGCCACATTTCTTTAGACCAAAACCGTGGAAGATGGTCATGGCACCAGTTTTGAGTGACATTTGCAGTATGTGAAGTCGTCTTGCTGAAATGTCAATAGTGTGTTATTACCGAAGTGATCCTTAGCTGACTCCAACATTGGCGTCAAAATATTCTCAATATAACATTTAGCATTCATTTTGGCGCCTTGTTCCACAAAAATTAAAGGAGATCTCCAAGTTTCTGAAATGGCGGCCCAGACCATTACTGAAGCAGGTTTCATGGTTCTGTGGACAGTTTTTTGGTTGTATGGGATGTCTTTTGCACCTTTACCAATTATTCTGTCATTCCTCCGGTTGTGAGCCATTTCCACTGTGAAAATTTTTTCGTCAGACCAAACAATTTCACCAGCCGTGCCAGACTTCAATTCTCTCAGAAGTGCTTTGCTTCTCTCCAATCTCTTTTTCTTTACAGCTTCTGACAGAGTCTGTCTCTTTTGGAGGGTGAAAGAGGACATCTTTAGGTCTTCTTTGACAACTCTTCTCATTGTTCTGGGACTCACATTAGCTGTTTTGGCTAACAATCGTATTGACCTTTTCGAGTTCCTCCTGATCTTTTCTCGGGCACATTTTATCAGTTGTTTGGTGCGTCGTGAGCGTGGTCTACCACTTCTTGGACGATCAGTCAAGTCTCCTCTCTCATTGAAACGCTTCACACACTTCCAAACAGTCGATCTCGCTATTGAGAGAGTCTTTGAAATGACGGAATCTGACTTCCCGGCACGGTGTAGAGCAATAATGACTTCTCTTTTGTCTAACATTTTTGAATTGACCAAATTTCTGTAAAAAATAACACTGCCACGTCATAATGTAGTGTCTCTACTATAGTTCAAACCCTATCACCTACTTAGGAACTTATTTTTAAGAATTATATTAATGTTTGAAAAATTGATTCCAAACTTACGCCCCACCCTGTAGAAAATATTATTTCAGCAAAGTTTATCGATTTTTAGCTATTTATCACTAGGTTACCATTAATTTACGGTGGATAAATTGGGAAAATGTTGGTGATTCAGCCAAATTTAAATTGTTGGTGGATTCTTTCACAGACTGGGTTCACAGTAAAATTAATGGAAATAGCTATAGGGATTAAATCAGAAGTGTTTGTAGCAAAATTATTTCTAAATTGTTTGTTGAGAATATCCCGTATTCTGCAGAGCCTGACCTACAGATTGCTGAGCATAAGAATGTTCTGATTCATATTTAAAATATGGTTAAATAAATACCTGCATTCCCTCTGGGTTCTAGCATGAAAACTGTATGTAATATTGATTCTTAATATAATTGCAGCATGTTTTGATTCTGTCAATTTTTCAGGTATAACAGTATATGCGCAATTAGAAATCTATATATATATATTGTTGTAATGTATAAAGTAATGAGATCAAACCTTTTGCTCCCTATTCTTTTCAAAAGTAAAGTGCAATATAATTCACTGAAAACTGCTCACTCACTGGCTGTTACTTGTATTTTGTTTTCCAAAATCCATGCTTCAGCTGAATCAACACATGGAGGTAATATTGGTTGATAGTTTAATTCAGGTGTAGCTGGTAAGTTCAGCTTCCGAGAACAATTTTTATCAAAATCTTCCGTTTTAGCAATTGATTCTACATTATTACATCACGAATCAACAATTGATAAAACCTCAAGTATAAAACTAAATATATAAAGATATTATTACTTTTGCTGATTGGTGAAGCAATTTTTTCTCTAAATATATAGTTATAGCTAAGGTAGTCTATATAGTTTGTTAGTGTAATTTCTTCACAACCACGATTTTTTCAGGTAAATATTGTGGATCTTACAGCACATCTTGCGGAGATGAAGGAAATAAATGGGTTAATCCATCAACAAGTTCAATGAAAACTGAAAAAGTCATTCCTCAAAATCAGGAAAACTTGAAACAAAGGCTCAGTGCATTGCAATTTGAAGTTACACAAGAAGCAGGAACTGAAAGAGCTTTCAGTGGCAAATACTACGATCATCATGAAACTGGAACTTACACTTGCGTGGTGTGTGGGGAGGATCTTTTCAACTCTGAGACCAAATATGAATCTGGCAGTGGATGGCCTTCTTTCTTTGCTCCAGTTTCAGAGAAGAATGTCAATATCTTGAGAGATGTATCGCATGGAATGGTCAGAGAAGAAGTTAGATGCAGTAAAGTGAGTGGTGCTCATCTATAGCTACTAATTAAAGCTAAATTGTAACAAATATATAAATATGTACTTTTTACTATATATTTAAAAAAGAGCTGTTCATCATTTCTTTTAAAATTGTGTTCTGAATCCTAGTCATTTACGGTTTTTACTTATTCCAGTGCGGAAGTCATCTTGGTCACGTGTTCTCTGATGGGCCTAAACCAACTGGACTTCGATACTGCATCAACTCAGCTTCTTTGGATTTCAAGAATAGAGAATAGAAATATTTGCTAAATTAACTAGTTATGCAATAGTTCCCTCCATTAAGCTGTTACTTATGTCATAGTGAAACGATTATTTTATCGTTTGTTTGATTTAGTTTTAGGTGTAGTTTTATCTAATTTATTTGCTATATATAGCTAAGGTTACTGTGCTGTAATAAAGAGCAGCTGAACCTAATGGATATTTTGACTAATCTGTTTAATTTGATATTCTAAAATTGTTATAAGAAGCTGAATTTTCATCTAATTTACCCTCATTGGTAAAGAGTGGATTTTAAAGTACAAATTTTGGATAAAAATTGTAGCTCCAGTCTGTACTTTTCTACTGGAACGTAGCTATAACTGATTAGCTTTTAATCTGGATTATTTCTATTATTATAAATAGGTATTTTTCTGCTATCTTCCTGGACTAAGTACTAAGATTTAATTTGCAAACATTAAAATTCAGAGTTAAGTATACTGTTTAAGAAAGGCATATAGCTACATATAAATAGTTCTAGAGGATGATTATAATGGGGCAGTAGAAAATTAATAGTCCTCCTTTAATGTTCAGTAGCCTCACCATTGCATCTAGAGTATCTACTGAGAGAATTGTAGGTGGTTAGTTATTATTAGAGAATGTAACCATTCAAAATCTTTTATACTTGGAAAAACTACTAGCTAAAAGGTAGTTGGACTATGAATCAATTTGAGCCATTGTTCTAGTCTGAACAAAGGCTCAAATTTCCGAGTACTGTGAGCTAGATAGATTGTCAGAATACTGCGATGTCGCTCTCTGAAAACTCCCTTTTGTTGCTAGGGTGGGTTAAGTTTTTTTTTAATTAATTATTCATCCATTGGTGTTTGCTAACGAAGTTAGCAAATTGTTCTTAAGAGAGAACAGCATATATTTACTGTAAATTTGTTACATTGCTTTGTTTATTAAGTTTATTTATTTTACTAGCTATTGATTATTGTCACTCTTTAGGTAGAAATGGTTACTTCTGTGACTGTGTAATTTTATAACAGATTTAGAAGCTATATTTATTTATTTATTATGGTAAATAATCATAATACCAGACTAATGAGCTTTATTCAAAGCTATGATGTTCAATACTCAATGTTCATGCTTCATAATTTCTAACTTAGCTAATATGGCAATTACATAATGAATATCAATTTATTCTATTATTAGCAATTTTAATTACCTTTAAAAGAAAAATTGTATATTTTTAAGTATTCACTACAATGAATCAAAAAAATACTTATCTACATTCACTTTCTCTTGCCCCAGGGTCTCTATCCTGAAGCTGTCTGTGTTGAATGAAAGAGAAAGGAGTGGCGTCCATTGGGCCCCGAACTGTTGTAATTTGGATTATGAATTGTCTTTATCATTTTTTTAACGCTACTTGCAGTTTTGGGTGATAGCGCTAGGGTTATGCTCTTCAACTACAAAGTCTTGGATTTTTGTGTAAGGTAGGCTTCATTTTCATCCACCATCCGTGAGTGCAGCCAGCGGTGCTTGTGTCCCTTTTCTTCACATTCCTTGATAAGTGACTGCATTCACGGAGTAGCTTTTCTGCCTCCATAATCTTGGTGATTATGTTTATGGAGCCACTTTCTTTTCTGACTGCTTCTTCCAATCTCTTGTACTTAATTTCCTTTTGACGTCAGAGATATGGCCTTTGGTTCCCAAGCAAATATTGAAAACCTACTAGAAAAATGACCCACCTTCAATGTTACAGGATTTTTCAACATTTTGCTAAATGAATTTCTATTTAATCTCCACTTTGAATTATTTAAATGGTTATCTTTACAGTTTATGGAACTTTCAGAACTTTTAATTTCCAGGTTATGAATAATCTAACAGATTTTATTCTTAATTCAGAAGTTAATTTTAACTGTACAAACGACCTTTATAAAAACCGTTTGGCATTCAACAAAAGTAGAAAACTATGCTGAAGTAGAAAACTCAGATTAAGAAGAAAAACTCCCCTTTGATAATTAAAGAAGTAGAAACAGCTTTCAGACAATAATATTTAATTACAAAGATATTGGCTGTGAACCTTCTTACCTTTACAAACTATAGAATATTGTCTAGTGAAGAGAGTAAGTGGAGCGATAAAAGAGAGAAACAAATGTTGTTATTGTAAAAGACATTATATTTTTTTCGAGCTTTCGATTTAAAAAAGAAGTCTTTCCTTCTTTTACTGTTTTCTCTTATTTTGCGTTCAGTATTGTGACTACAGCTCTTGGAAAGATAAAGTTCATTTTTTCTAAAATTTTCAAAACCCTAAATAATTACCGAATTTCCAGATCATTCCAAAATATTATTCCAAATGGAATCTAAATACTGTCATGTTTTTGTGTATGGTACTCTGAAGAGAGGCGAACCCAACCACCATTGGCTCACTGACTCGACCAATGGGGAGGCAGAGTTCATTGACGTTGCCGTGACTACGCAAGAGTTGCCGCTGGTGATTGCGTCACGGTACAACATTCCGTACCTAATCAACGCACCTGGTAAAGGAAAGGTAAATTATTACATATCTTAAAGTTAACATCATTTTTTTTAATATTAATATAGCATTTATGTAATTTATTTGAATTGTATCACTTTTCCATTAAGTAAGTACAATAATTAAGTAGGTTTATTATAATTTTTATTAAGGTAGCATCGAAAGTTTCTTTTTCTTTACTATTTCATTTCCCTTGATGAGGATTTATAGTAGCTTTTCTGCACCCACGAGCTTGTCTCAGACCGGTAGTAAGAAATTCAGCTCATGGAATCCTTTTTCGGTATGAAATTCATTTTATTTTATACTTGACGTATTATATTTCGATGGAGACTTTGAATTAAATTTATTAGTTAATTACCAATATTCTAATTGGTAATAATTTTGATGTTTATTATATCTCCCTATATATGTATCCACAGGTTGTTGAAGGAGAGATTTACAAAGTTGATAATTCAATGCTTTTGAATTTAGACGTACTAGAGGACCATCCAAAATACTACAAACGAGAAGTAAGAATTTGGTAAATGTATAACAGTATATACATATTTTTACAGTATAAGATGTTACATATATCTACAAAATAAGATTTCATGGAAAAAATTCAAACTCAATGGGGAATGCATATTATTTATTAAGAGGTTATTTAAACTCACCGTTGAAGTAAGATGTATACATAGAAGATGACTAAATATATCTACAAAATAATGTAAAAAGAACTAATCAAAGAAAGGTGAAAATATTGTTGTCATCAAATATTTGTTTGCCCAATTCACATAAAATCGTTCTTTCAAATGTTTTTTTATTATTTTGTTTTACTGGAAAAGAAGTCGATATGCTGCTCTTAATTAAATCAGAAATAACATCAGAATTAGATGTCACAAACGTTTTATCTCTAACTTTTATAAGAAGAAAATAGCTCTTAAGAATTTGAGAAGTTAAATCACACAATATATTGTAACATATATAGCGAGCCTATTTGTTTAATATTTTTCTTTATTATATATATAAATGAGTGTAATGAAATGAGTATGGCTATCACCCAAGTCTTTTTTTTCAGATTCAGGACATGAAGATGAGTGACGGCTCACTGGTGCCTTGTTGGGTGTACTTGCTTCACTCCTTCAAACCTGCAATGTTAGAGTTACCTCTGCTCTCCTCCTACAGCTCTTCAGGTGACCATGGTCTGCCCTACATTGCCAGGTACCAAAGGGATGTGCCAGGGCCCCAGTACTATACTGATGTTAAGCTGTAGATCATTGCTAGCTATTACTTAAACCAACTGAGAAAACAGTTGCTTTGACTTATATTTATGACTGAGAATGTTATTATAAATTTATAATTACATATAAATTGATTTGAATTATTTTGTATTTATAACGTAATTCTGGCCATGTTTCTTTATGAAAGTACTTTATAGTTAGTATTCAGTTTTATACATTACTCTTGTGATCGCATACAGTTGGCGGCTAATATATTATGGAAAACTATTGGGTGTTATTAGTTGTAGAAAAAGAGTAATTAATTAATAGGATATTTGATTATTATTGTTACAATATAGAATTTACAAGTTACAATTATAAAGTTTATACCATATTTTATTTTTTATCCCAGTATAGTGTACGCGTCCCATCAAACATGAAGGCATATTAAACACTTTAATTTTCTAGACTGATAAAACTGCAATTCATGTAATTTATTATTCCTGCCTCCGCTTTTACTCCAACATTTTCAACTGAATCAAATTTGATTTAGCAATTGAATCCATTTCTTTAACTTGTGTCATAATAATTTCCTATTCATTGTATCAACTGCTTGCCAAGAGTTTTATTGGGTTATAGTGTGACGGACAGAACGACTTACTTAATCCGCTATTACTACCTACGCAAAATGTGGAAAGTTATTTTTGGGCGGCATTAATTTATTTATTTTGTTATTCGCATAACTCAAAAAGTATTCAATCAAATTGCCTGAAACTTGTGAGACGATTGGTCAATATCTAGGAACCATTGGATTAACTTTGGTAGCGATCGGGTCAAAGGTCAAGGTCATTTATTGGGCTGGGACAATATGCTTTTAGTGATATGCTTTAATATATTCTTTTTGTGCTCAATAGTATGCCTAATATTCTCTCATTCATATTTAATCTGGATGTTTCTATATCAACAAGAGCAATGAATATTAGTAAACTTTAGTTTTTTTATTTACATACTGGAACAAACATGTTTCTAACAACTAAATTACTGAAAATTAACAAGAACTAACAAACAATGGAGTGAAGGAAATACTGTTACTACTTTTCCGTTGTAAGAAAGAAAAGAAATATTAGTTTTCCTTACATTTTATGATCTTGTACCTACTGTTTTAGATTTTCAAAATGATGACTAGGCCTGTTATCAGCTAGTACAGATTTGTAGTCTGAAAATATTCTCTCTGTATCACAAGATACGACAGGAGCGTACTGAAATGCGGTCAAATCAGAACTGGAGAAGAGATGCTCGATAAATTCGCTATTCATCACCTCTAATCTTCCAGATAAAGTAGAGTGTATGTCTTTCACAGTCGAGATTCCCTTATTCTTTTTCACTATTGACGTCAATTTATCATAATATAAAAAAATCATGCATACTCTGGAGCTTCTTTTCAATCAAATTTATAGCAGATTCCAATTAGAGACCTCGTGTTTCCAACTTGTTGATGGTGTTAGAAAGGATGGAATATTCGCTGTGATATAGGACAAGCTGAGTTTCAGGTCGAAGCTATTAAGAAGCTCTTTACACTCTACAATACTTTGAGCCTCGGTTTCATCGAGAGACATTAGAAATTTATAAACCTTTTCCAAATGAGTAGAGTACTAATTCGCTGCTTCCAAACACGCACCCACCCCATCTGATAACTACAAGTGAGGGTGAGAGAGCCATTCCAGGGGAGTTATCTTTGAATTTCCTGATTCTATGGGTGCTTTAAGGAACACACTTTTTGTTGCACTAATTAAGCGATTGACCTATTGATAATTGTACCTAATCAGTTCGGCAAACCTATGCAGACCATTAGCAAAGCACATTATGTGCACCATCTTAGGGAACAGAACTTGCAATCCTCGCATTGCTTTGCACATGTATGGGCTGCATAGGTTGTAACGATCGAAATATTCTCGAATAAGATTTGGTTTGGCCATAGCTCACAGAATGAATCATTAAAAAATGCTGCTATTGAAGAGTGATTGCAAGTGCACTATATTGCCAAGGTAGCATTTGCTATGTTCTTGATTTTTCTCCCAATATAAAGCAGGCGACATATCTTTGATGGACATCAGTAGTTTCGTCAAGTGAATTCCAATTTTTTCCATCATCTTTGTTCGGAAGAAAATTAATTGTAGCTATTTCTATATACATCAGACATCATTAACTAGAAGTGCCTTTTCCAATAGTGTAGAAATACAAGAACTATTCCTAAAATACACATTTGATTCATGTTTTCATTGAAATATCGTTCATACATTTGTTTTTGAAAATTTCGTATGACTATTATTCATCAGCCACATTCTGTGGATAAAAGCATATTTTTTTGGAATAATAATAGGTTTTTTTTCTGAGAATATTCTTTTTTGAAAAAGAATATTCTTTATTTTATGAACATAAAAAAATATGATCAAGAATATACTTTTATGATTAAAGCATGTTGTCCCAGCCCTAGTCATTTATAAGCGGCAGTGAAAGATTGCGCTCTATGAGTGTTTCATATTCTAATTACCTTCGCAGAATGCGGGAAGGTCATATTTTAGCCGTCGTTTATTTTTGTAGTATTCATTGTATGGAAATTATTTTGTTTATTAATTTAATCCTGTAATAGAATAGTTCATGTTTCTTACTTTCATACTAAATATATGGTTAGCTTACTTATTTCTTATGTGAAATACGTTTCTCTTTTTCCAATTTTATAACAGTGAAAGAAAAATGTCTATTTATAAATTAGGATTAGAAGTAGGGTAAGTTACGAATTATCGGTCAGTACTATATCTTCGATCATTTAAGAAAAAACTATATAAAATTATTAGATAGCACTGTGTAATAAGGCACTGGGACTATTTCCCGCCGGTCCTTTTCCCGCCGAATAAAATAACAGTATTTTTGGCTATTAAATTATAATTTCGATAAAACAAACCATTCATCAACAGAAGACACATTTTATTAACAGACTTACACAATAATACAGTCTTATTTTTGGCTTTGATTTCCGTATGTGTCGATATTGGTCGTTTTTATTTTAAGACTGTACCTTCGTAAATTTGCATAGAATTAAGATATGATACAAAGGATTCCAGGACAATAACCCCCCGTGCAAAAAAAAAACGGACAAAAATCCCCGTGCAATAAACCCCCCGGACAAAAAAAACCCGGTCTATATAAATAGCATAATTCATTTTTATTAATATATTAAACATTATTCAATGCGAACCAATAATTATTACATTTTTTTCGAAAATATGACAAATTTTTTGCAAAATAAGGTATACCCAATTACCTATTTTATAGTAAAAAAGTACAGTATACATTTTGTCACTATCGAACCTGGCCGGGGGGGGCAAGCCCCCCCCCCCCCAAACCCTCCCAATCGGACCGCTAACCTAACCTTAGGTGCACTATATCTCTTTATATTTATAACATATAGTAATTTTATTTATTGAAAATGAATTGAAATGAATTATGCTATTTATATCGACCGGGGGTTTTTTGCACCGGTGGTTTTTTGTTTGGGGGTTCTTGTCAGGGGAGTTTATTGTACGGGTATTTTTTGTCCGGGGGTTATTGTCCTGTCACCGATCAAAGTTCAAACATTATGGCAATTCTAAGTGATTGCCAAATGTCGCAATTTAGTCTAAGAAGCTACGATTAATTCAGTTTATTTCTGCTCTAAAGTTATACATATCGCGAATTTAATATTTTCTTTGGCAGCTATTATCAGTTTATAACAAATGGTGATCTATTTACTTCTCGTTCAAATATTTACTTTTCCAGCACACTAATAAATTCATTTGTAATTTATTAATTTGACAATTAATATATTACAGAATTTATAACCCTACTATATATTTTTTTATTACACTTAATATTGACCTCTTTTGATAGTGCCTTTTTTTCTATATTATACATATTGAATATTTATGCCTCAAAGAAATTACGATGGATTAACCATTATTATAAAAATATATAAGTTGGAGTGTAGAAATCCTTAATTCAAGACTTTTCAAGTAGTCAGATTTTAGGAAGATTTAGATATAAAGTCGTACATTTTCTCTAAAAATCTTCAATAAAAACTAATTATCCAAAGAGTAATTACAAAACGGGTTCGGTTCAAAGAGTTGGTAAGTGACAAGTTTCCATGCAACAATGTTTATAAAAAAATTGGTTTGTTTTGACGGCAGACTTGGACTTACAATTTCACATCAATAAATTTTTTGTCAAAACGATTTTTTTCAAGAACTAATTAAAAAATCTAAATATTGAATTGTCTTCCATAGTTTAAAATTTAAAAGAAAATTAGGCGGAGAAAAGTCTGAAAAATCCCGTGTAATAATAATAATTTTTATATATTTTTTTTTTATTATATGACCGAAGATGTAGTACTGACCGATAATTCGTAACTTACCCTACATGAGGTTTATGAATTCCTTTCTATTTTCCTAAATAGAGGCATGTACTAACAGTACTCGGAAAGTGGGAATTGACATATCATTCAAATATTATTACTAGGGTTGTGACAATATGTTTTTAAAATCATAGATCCCAAGAATATCATAGACGAAACTAAATGAAATGGTATCGAGTACTGTATACCGCTGGTTTAGACTGATTCATTACAGTTTAATTCTCTCCATCTATTATATTTTCAGGATCTATGATTTTAAAAGCATATTGTCACAACCCTATAAAACAACTTCTACACTTCGCACTTTCAGTGTTTGCGTTTATCAATTCAGTTCCACAGAGTTATATAGTATAGAAATAAATCCAATAGAGCGTCCACTCTTTCTATCCTGAGTTTCAATATAGTTAACTATGTTTATTCAAACATAGTTAACTATGTAAGCCCAGTAAACATCTACTAAAATGTATCACAGTTACCTATTCATTGTAGGTACCAAGTAAAGCCTATTGGCTTAAATAGATGGTGTTTCATGACACAATGTTTCGCATTACTGCAACTGTTTCAAACATGTTGGAAACAAAAATAATTTCAATTTTTCCAACACAAGATGGCCGGGAATTACATAATTCTGAAACATTTGACAGAGTTCCAGTAAAGTTTCACTGAAAGTTGCATCGTGCATATGGGATTTAATTATTTTTATTAATACTTGACTTTTTACATTTTTTACATATTGGTGCATTGGTAGGTAAAATTCCTTTTATTTGATATTATTGCAATAAATCTTCCTAAAAACAGATGTTAAAAATACAAAACGTTGTCTCTTGTCTTCAAATAAATGTTTTTTTTTAATATTTAACCTCTTCTATAACCTAACTTTCAGCATTTATTTTTTATTCTCTCATGTAGGAAATTATTCATCGTTGGTGAGTTTTCTTTCTATATTAGGCTCGCATCTTCCCAGGAAAGGAGGATTTGTTCCTGGGATACTAACGAAATATCCAGGATTAAATCCTTCTTGGATTGTGACAATATGCGTTCAAGATCATAGATCCTGGAAATATTATGGACGGAATGAATTAAAGACTATTTAATCGTTCTAAATCAGCGGTATATAGTACTCAATACCATTTCATTTCGTCTATGATGTTCTTAAGATCTATGATTTTATGTGCATATTGTCACAACCCTAGTTATCATATAAATCTTATATAATATACAAAATAAGCTCCAAGTAAATTTCCTTGAAAGTTAAAAACTGTAAAACTTAAAGATTCAATAAATATATTTTCTAAAACGATATAAGTTAACAACTTTTTCAAATATAAAACCTGAAATAGGTTTTAAATTATGCCACTTTTATAAGTAAAGTTTGAAAGTTTCCTTTTTAACAATGTAATGTTTAAGTAATAATTTCTCCCCTATCTGCTCATCTAATACACGTCTTTAACAATGCCAATACACGAAGTAAAAGCTAATTTGACAACAAGAACATGATATATCGCAAAGAAATGTGATGATAACTCTAAACAACTTTCTTGTTTTAAATGCAGCTTATGTCTTTTTTACTGAAAATTACATTGAAATCACATTTTAATTAAGCTGAACACGAATCAGATTTCTGTATTTCGTCTCTAATTAGTTTGTACAGTGAGAAAAATTACGAGTCAGCCTGACTCATGGCTTGAGTCAAAGCTAGCATAATCCAATTGGAGTCTTTTTCTCTTGATTGACTCTATACTTGAGTCAATCTGACTATGAATTGGGAGTCAATATTACTTTTGATTTTGAGTAAAATATAAGGATGAGTCAAATTGACTCACATTATTGAGCCGGTTTTGTGACAACCTGATAACTCAAATTTTTATTCAATTTCACTCGTTTTTTTTTAGTGCAGGTATTTACAAATCAATTGTTATGAATAAAGAAAATCAAAGCACATGTGAATTATTGCAGCTAGCTACATATTTTTATATGCATGTGTATCTAAGAAAAATGAACCGTAGTACATTTGTAATTGTCGTCTCTCTTTTGACATAATGTACTTCCTTTGACAAATGGCAATCGTGCAAAGAAAAAGGAATTTCTATGTCAAAAAAAAATCTTAATTCAGTACATAAATATATATGTACCTACCATTTCTTTTTGAAAGTTTTTTCATCGCTAAGTATTTCTACTCCCTAATTTTGATGGTATTTTTTTATTTTTTCATGTGTTAGCTAAGTTATTGTATTAATTTGATAACATAATACATATATTGACGAACTTGATTACATCAAATGATAATTCATTTAAATTATCAATTATAGGCATGTAATGTTGTACCTGTCCAATTTATTCCTTTTTAATTAATTAAAAGGGGCGAAAAATGGAGTAAAATTTTACTCATTGTCCATAATAACAAAATAATATACCCAATCGATTCTATGTAGTCTGTTTCGATATGGTTGTTAATTTTTTCTTCTTCTCTTGTACTATATACAGGGTGGGGCGTAAGTTTGGAAGCAATTTTTCAAACATTAATATAATTCTTAAAAATAAGTTCCTAAGTAGGTGATAGGGTTTGAACTATAGTAGAGACACTACATTATGACGTGGCAGTGTTATTTTTTACAAAAATTTAGTCAATTCAAAAATGTCAGACAAAAGAGAAGCCATTATTGCTCTACACCGTGCCGGGAAGTCAGATTCCGTCATTTCAAAGACTCTCTCAATAGCGAGATCGACTGTTTGGAAGTGTGTGAAGCGTTTTAATGAGAGAGGAGACTTGACTGATCGTCCAAGAAGTGGTAGACCACGCTCACAACGCACCAAACAACTGATAAAATGTGCCCGAGAGAAGATCAGGAGGAACCCGAAAAGGTCAATACGATTGTTAGCCAAAACAGTTAATGTGAGTCCCAGAACAATGAGAAGAGTTGTCAAAGAAGACCTAAAAGATGTCCTCTTTCACCCTCCAAAAGAGACAGACTCTGTCAGAAGCTGTAAAGAAAAAGAGATTGGAGAGAAGCAAAGCACTTCTGAGAGAATTGAAGTCTGGCACGGCTGGTGAAATTGTTTGGTCTGACGAAAAAAATTTCACAGTGGAAATGGCTCACAACCGGAGGAATGACAGAATAATTGGTAAAAGTGCATAAGACATCCCATACAACCAAAAAACTGTCCACAGAACCATGAAACCTGCTTCAGTAATGGTCTGGGCCGCCGTTTCAGAAACTTGGAGATCTCCTTTAATTTTTGTGGAACAAGGCGCCAAAATCAATGCTAAATGTTATATTGAGAATATTTTGACGCCAATGTTGGAGTCAGCTAAGGATCACTTCGGTAATGACACTCTATGGACATTTCAGCAAGACGGCGCGACTTCACATACTGCAAATGTCACTCAAAACTGGTGCCATGACCATCTTCCACGGTTTTGGTCCAAAGAAATGTGGCCTCCCTGCTCCCCAGATGTTAATCCTATGAACTTTTCGGTATGGTCCATTAATGAATCAAAGGCCTGTGGTAAATTCCATCGCAGTGTGGATGATTTAAAGCGTTCGCAACAGAGATCTTGGAAGGAAATTTCACAAGAACAGTTGCGTGCCGCAGTAGGAGTTCGGAGGAGATTTGAGGCTGTTATTAAAAACAAGGGGAGACATTTTGAATAAATTTATGATTTTTGAATTCTTAAAACCCTTATGTAATAATACATAACTGTAAATTATTAAATATATTTTTCGTTGGATTATAATATGCACTTTCATTTGCTTCCAAACTTACTTCCAAATCCCTGTACCGGATTCTTTTGTTTCTTTCAAAATTTATTGTTTGTTATTTTTTGTTTATTTTCTTTTCTTTTTCAGTGGAGATGACATAAGTGACCCAGAAGATATAATGTAGTTACAACCTTAGAGGGCTATACTTCACTAAGAAGTTACTAATTTTAAAATTTGTCTGGGTATTCGACGACAAATTTGAAAATAATAGGTAATTAGCAAACTGTAATTTGTGAAATTAGCATCAACAGACTTTTAAAAAACATTTTGTTATTATTTCGTGTTCTCTTGGTAATGTATTGTTTTTTTCATGTTTATCATTTTTTAACGCTACTTACAGTTTTGGAGGATAGCACTAGAATTTTGTTCTTCGACTATCACCTCTTCATTTTCCTCTTCTAACCGTGAGTACACCCGCCGGTACTTGTGTTAATTTTCGTCAAATTCCTATGTAAGTGACTGTATTCACGGAGTAGCTTTTCTGAATCCATGAGCATTTTCACCGACGGTGGTAGGTGACTGTGTTCATGGAGCCACTTTCCTTTCTGACTGCTTCTTCCAGTCCTTTGTATTTGATTTCCTTTTGACGTCAGCGATATGGCCTTTGGTTCCGAAGCAGACGTTAAACCCCTACTGAATTTAAAATTATTTATAATTTTGTGTTACTATAATTATGTGCTACAACATATTTAACTAGATTATGTGCACTCAGTAGAGCGCATACCTTCGCCTCCGCTTTGACCCAGTCTCTCCCAAAATTAAGGAAACTGCTAACTGGATAATAACCAATCATCCCACCAAGTTTCATGCAATACGGTACAATACTTTTTGAGTTATAAATGACCTTGACCTTTGACCTGATCGCTTCCAAAATTCTACCGGTTCGTTCCTGGTCATTGAGCAATTGTACCATCAAATTTCAGACAATTTGGTTGAAAACTTTTTGAGTTCCAAATGGCCTTGACCTTGATCTTTGACCTTTGATCTGATCACTCCCAAAATCTATCAAAATCCACCAAGTTTCATGCAATATGGTTCGATACTTTTTGAGTTATAAATGACCGTGACCTTGAACTTTGACCGGGTCACTCCCAAAAGACTAGCAGCAGGTCACTGGACATGGACCAATCCTTTCGATAAATTTCAGGCAATTTGGTTGAACACTTTTTCAGTTATGCGAATAACAAGATGATAAATAAATAAATTCCGATGAAAATATAACCTTCCGCAAGATTGCGAAGGTAATTTAGATTTAACCCATTTTTCAAAAGATTGTTTACATTTATCAATATTTTCAATCTAATGTACGTTTTTTGCTATTAAACCTATTTACGAAATTGAAATTAAGCAACGTGATATTCCCAAATTTATTTTAATTTTAGCAATTCACCCTTAGAAAATAAATATGTCTGGTTACTGTTCTATTGATTTTTTTTTAATTATAATAATTTATTGTTAATAAAATTTTAAAATAATGTTTGTTTCCCATATTTTTATATACTTATTTTTTTATATATTTTTAAATATATATTGTGGATACTAGATTTTCTTTTTATTTCTATAATTTGTTCCTATTGATCATAGGCTGTCTCTGTTTTATTTTTATAGTACTTGGTCTGTCAACAGATGGAGCTATCTTATTAGGTATTGTACATAAATATATATATGATTGGCAGGTTTAATCTAGATAAGAGAGTTTACTGATGAAATGGTTTTAGTTGTTATATTCAATTATGATTACTCAACAACAGTTAAAATATATCTAAATTATCTATCCTATAACTTTTACAGGTACTTTCATTGTTTTTATTTTGTGATTGTTAGATCTTCTATTTTAACTCAGAGGTAAAATCTAACCAGTCGGAAAATTACGTAAATCGTCTAATAATTATCGTCTATTACGGTAAATACCAATCGTGTTTTATTGTAAAATATCAAAATTTCAGACATTAACGTCGAAGTTGACCGACGAAAGACAGTATATGTTTTATAAATTTATGATGTATTGTCTCATATAAAGATTATCTTCGTTTATAATCAGCAATTGTCTGTTTTCCATTGATAATTTGGCAAATGGGTTTGTGGCAGTTAGCTGTTCAATATTACCGTACATATAAATAAATGGTGAAAATGCACCGTAATTTAAGTTGAATTTTTATCACTGAGAGGAGCCGGTACTTTGTGAATGTGTCCGTTGAAATTGAAGTAACGAGATATATTTTTTCACTGATGCTATAGCACCGTCTCCTCTCAGTGCTTCAGTGAAAAAGTGTATCGTTACTTTAATTTCAACGGACATATTCACACAGTACCGGCTCCTCTCAGTGCTAAAACATTACTGAGAGGAGCTAGACCGGATGGAAACCTGACATGTGTGAAGACGCCTAACTCGGATTAATATATAAATTATATTTAACTAAGTTGATGTAAATCAATTGTTCGTGAATATAATTAACTAAAATTGAAAGACTTAAAAAATAATAATTCCTAATTTGTTATTTTTTCTTTGCCTTTCTAAGTATTAATGTCACAAAAGGTGTATTACGAATGGTTAAATTTAATTTAAATTAAATTATCTATTGTTGGAGGATAGGTTTAATACTGGGTATTAATTATTCTAGTACATAGGTGCATTATATAATATATCACCATAAACTTCAAAATTATTTTTATTGTGTGCAGGGTTTTCTTTCAAATTATTACTCTATTTTAATCCGAATTTAATATTTGGAAATAGTTCAGTAAACTAATTATTTTTAACATATGACACCACAAAACTTTCACTCATGTGT
The DNA here is from genome assembly GCA_947561585.1 of Caprella mutica. NCBI lineage: Eukaryota > Metazoa > Arthropoda > Malacostraca > Amphipoda > Caprellidae > Caprella > Caprella mutica. The sequence goes on along the minus strand of CANNZV010002319.1, from coordinate 57,494 downwards.
GCATTAAGATATTAGTTCGAGTTAAATATTCAAAGTTAATCAAGAATTGGTTTTCATGAGCCGCTATCTTTGTGATCAATTATTGGGAATTGCGATCTTGAGGAGCAGCAGGTTCCGGTGTATTAACCGAAAATTGAATTTAGGTTTTTAACTAAAAAGACTAATGAAAATAGGTAGTGCAGTTGCCATTTGTGTTTAATGGCAAGTGTCCTTGGTAGAATTGACAACTAATTAATTTAATTTAAAATATAAATATCATGATTTATTACACAGACGTAGTTAAGTTTGAAATAATAATTCATATTTTTCATTCTTATTAATTTCAGGATTTCTTAAATTATTCAAACTTTCAAAAGTCTAATTTATAATTGTTGTGTAACCGGATCTTCATTTATTCTTAAATTTGTATTTAGCTACCTTAAAAAAAATCAATTATTGTAATTAAAAAGTAAAACAAAATCACATTTACGAAAAAATATATTCACTTTCAATCAACAGAAAAGTAGAAAAAAATAACTAACTGTAGTCGAGTCCTTAGTCTATTCTTTGATAAGATATAAGGTGCTTTAGAAGGCATGACGAGAATATTTCAGAGACATGATTCACCTCTAGAAAGTAAACATACCCACACTAAAATTACAATCGGCAAAACGAATAGGATATCCCACGTGTAGCAATGTTGCTTGAGCCAAGATTGGGACAACATTGGCAATATTGGGACAACATTGGTAATATTGGGGCAATATTGGGACAACATTGGCAATATTGGGACAACATTGGCAATATTGGGACAACATTGGCAATATTGGGACAACATTGGCAATATTGGGACAACATTGGCAATATTGGGACAACATTGGTAATATTGGGGCAATATTGGGACAACATTGGTTCAAGAATCATTGCTAACTGAGATATTACATAATTTCATATACAAAATGTGTGCGACAAAAAATCATCGATATATAGATTTAAGATTGATGTCTTATTATTGAATGTAGTTGATCCTTGAAAACCGATTATTATTTTCGTTTGGGTAGATTTTTTGTATTTTCACACATTAAGAAAACGATACCGATAACGAATAACTGGAAGAGGAGTGGTGAGAATTTTGTACTAGATTTTGAAACAAAAATGCTACATCATATTTTAATTCATAAAAAGGGGAAAATGTCTTTAGTTATAAAAACTGATAAACGTACAAAATATATATTACTTTTTATATTAAAGTGAGAAAAATATTAATAATTAAGGTTGAAATAATGTATAAATCAAACTACACTGACCCTTATTAATATTTAAAGCGTATCTAACCAAACTTCTTCACATAATTCCTATGCATCCAAGTAAAAACTGCAAAATCATTAAAATGCATTCACGAGCTGATAGGCCGTTTGTCATGATAATTTATCATTCAATATCATTATCATATGTCTTCAATATATCATCCATAGACTTTGGTAATAAAGTTATTCTTACTTTGTTGCAAAAATCATACTTGCAAAAATTACTTTCATAACATTGTAGAAAATAATTTATGATGAAAAGAGAAAACAATTCTCACATAAATTTAATAATGAATAAAACTGTATTTTTAGCTAAAATTTTATATCAGATAAAATTTTATTTCGGACAACATTTATTATGACAACATTGTCATAAATAGTTTTACTCTAACTAACTTTATACTTTTCTTTCGTGACTTGATAGAAGCATTTTCATGTCAAACGCACACCAATCGTTACAAATAAAGTGCACAGAGACGGACGAGTTTTCGCTATTCTAATGCTAAAAAGTATGTTTCATTTAAAAGTCGCTAGGGTTTTCGTAAGTTACCGTGGCTTCAAAGCCCATACCCCGATCCACGAAAGAGACAATCTGCAGTCTGCCGTCCGGTAAGAGTACCCGGTACTCGCCTACGGTCATTGCCCCGTCAGAGTTCTCCTTGTGGGAGTACATGTTCCCGCTCTCGACATCGTTGATTCCCCAGTCGAAATCGTAAGGCATCCCCATCATCATACCTCCCTAAGGAAGGGGAGATAAAAATATATATTACAAAACAGGTAATACTAGACTAACAAACTAACAATAATCTGAAAAATACACAAATTTATGTATTCAAATTCTTGAACAAGTTTGGTTTTCCGGTGGCTGGAAATGAGGCCTTTTAAATTTATTTAGAGACTAAAGAGAAAATGAAAAATAATAAATATTTCAAGAAGTATTTAGTCCAGAAAGAGTGATAATGTTCTAATAGTTACATTAAAAGGCTTTTGTTCAAATAATAGTTTCGGTAATTCTAATTGTGATGAATCAGTACCAATTAATTTCAAATTTTTGTATCGTGCTGATATTCAAAATATTGTTAATCATAAATTAAAGGAATCAGATACATTTAATATATACTCTTTGAAATATGATATCTTACTGTAAGAGAATATTGTTTATATTATTTTGAAGTATTTTATTTAATTACTGATATGACTTCATTGAAATTAAATTATTGTTTGATTTCCTTGAGAGAAGTAAAAGCTTCCAATTAATTATTTATGGTGACATCATGCGCACAAAGTGTATTTAGAGAATGTTTCTGCGCACTGACCCCGTGTGATTAAATGCCGGCACTTTAATACCCACGAGTCATCAAAACAAATATGTCAGCATTAACAATGCCCATCGTAAATTGGTATTCTTAATGTAAATAAAAGGTTGGACACAGCGTAAACCAATAAAACATGACCACGGAAAACCAGGGACTTGGTTGCACAATCTAGAATTTCCTTTTAACGTCAAAGTCTCGAGTCATCCTGAGTTTATAGGTTACTCACCTGAGACGGACTGGGAGCTGGAACAATTGGGGGTGAGGGGGGAGGGGGACCTGGAATAATGGGAGGTGAGGGGGGTGGAGGAGGAGCTACAATTGGAGGTGGGGAGGGAGCCAATGGAGCAGGAGTTGGAGGGGGTGATGGAGGAAGGGCTGGCTCATTCTGGTCAGGGAACAACACCGATCCACTGTTATCAGAGGCGTCTCCTTCTTGCGGTGTTTCGTAAAGTCCAGTTGGTTCTTCTGGAAACTGTTCCGGGAATACAGGGCCTGTTATTTCAATCATGGGTTCCTGTGGTGATGGCACGAAAGGTTCGGTCTCCTGCGGGAAAGTGGGGAAAGGTATTTCTTCTTGAGGGTAGGTGTACGGTAACTGAGGGATTTCTGGATCTTGTGGGGGGAGGATTGGCTGAGGTGGAGGAACTGTTGGGGGAGGAGGTGGGGGTGTTCTGTCAGGAGTGTCGTACAACTGATTAGGTACGACATTTCTGTCTAGTAAGGGGAATTGGAAGTCAGTGAGTCTATCCTGGGGAAATCCTTGCGGCAAGCACCAAGCTGTGGCCAACAGAGTCAACAACACTGTACACTGAAATGAAAACAACAATAATTGGAATGAAGTCAAGCAAATCATTGAATAAACTTCTAAATATTCATACATCCTCTACGTACCTTGGAATAAATTCCTTTGTTGTGATAACCTTGCATTGTTGGTAGTGTATCTCTTTAGTTGTTATATTAAATTATATTCGTTGGTTCGTGATTCGTTTTAAACATGAAATTTTCGAATCGAATAACTTAATCTGGAAATAAATAATCAATTATAAACTGATACAATAGAAAACTTTATGTGGAATTTTTAGAAAAATGTAATTAGTTTTAAAATAAAGTGTAGTACAGTTCTCGGTCCAGATGGATGCTGAATAATTATTTCACTTTTGAATAGAACTTCACTGTACCATCAAAAATACATAAAACAGAATATTTTATATCCCATAATATTAAAAGAACAGTATATTTAGACAACATTTCATTAGCAATAGAAGACAACTATTCACAGCGAAACAACTGAATAAATTAAAGTCTGAACATCATTTGTGCAACAAAAAACCTGTTGCAGTGTCTTTAACTCAGCAAATCCGTGACCAAGCTAAGGATTACCTGAAATACTCTGTGAACTGAGAGGATTACCTCCCTGGTAACATTACTGACTTATCTGGTAATTAACTAAATGTATTCGTAAGTGTTTGGATAAAATAAATTCCTATTTGATTAGCAAGTGAAAAGTCACTATAAACGGAAAATTAAAAATTACAGTGAATGTTAAAGTATATGGTATGAATCTTTAGAAGATTTTCTTCGAATATGGTTCTAATTATACCTATAATCATACCTAATTATACCTAGAAATTATGCCTAATTATCCGTATTAATGTCAATCAATACTATCCTCAGGTAATTCATTTCTTAATTCTTTTTTAAAATGTATTCCTCTTTTAAAGTTATGAAATGAAATAGGAAAACTGTCAAGTGTCTTAATTAAGTTGGAAATTTGATTTAACCATAGAATTGACATATTCAAAATGTTACCATCTTAGACAGCACGTATAAAATGAAGGCATTTTTATTATCTTATTTTATGGACACTAATAAAAGTTCAATTCATTTTGAACTAATAAAAGAAAATTGTCAGTTAGATATATGTAAAATATATTGTTCATCTCCCAATTAAAAAAAATAATGTAAATTATTAAATAAAATATAGAAAAGGGAGCTTATATAGAAAGAAGGTATTCAATATATGACAGTTGGTCCTATGTTGGTCCTGACGATGAATGGACATCTTTCTATTCGAAAGCTTGAAAACTAAAAAATGATAATAATATTAACCCTCTTGAAAATATTAAATAAGTGTGACGGTCAGACAGACAGAAGCCGCTCATATTTATAATATTAATTCATTGTAACTTTACGAGGAAAATCACGGCACTTTAGCTTCTGTTGTATGTTAGATTTACAGCATCTTTTACTAGTCACGATGTCTAAAATTATTACACCTGCTAATTATGAAGTGAAATACGACTTAGTGAATGCTGTCACAAATGCATATATAAAAACAGGAAATAACTGTCAATTAATAAATAAAATAAGATTCACTGAAAAAGAATCTCATTAATTTTAACAAGGATCAAATTTGACTTGGAATAAAAAAATACAAATTAAAATGCAGTCTAGCGTAAAATTTGACTGAAATATAATTGTTCTATCGTTTTTTTTTTATTCTAGTGATTACCAGTCGTTGAAAATAATTAAATAATAATGGAGTGATTAAATTCAGTTTGATTAAAATATCATTATTCAATTTTTTCCTTGGAAAAATGCAACTGTGAGTTGTTTCATTCATTAATATTCAAAATGTTACATGATGATTATTTTTATTGTAAAGTTCAGGGCAGAGAAGTCTAACTCAACTACCAGATACCAATTTTATTTTTAATTGAATAAAACATATTTAAATTATTATATATTTAATTCGTATATTCAAAATATATTTTCCAAAAATAATAACGATAAAAAACAGGATTTCCCAAGTTTCTCCACAGTTTAATTAGGATACAATTAGTATAATGATTATGTTGTTTTGTAGCAATTTAACAGGAATGTTCTTCCAGAAATATTTCCTAATTGAGCAATAATAATATTTAGGTGGTCATTATTTTCACAGCTCACTGGTTTCTAGTATCACAAATCACAGTTTTAAATTTCCTATTATTTTCAAACTTACAAATTGGTCATCGTGTACCCAGACAAATTTATCTACAAGCATTACAATTAGAAAAGTTTATTTTTGTAAATGCCAAATTAGTAAACTGTGAAAAAAAGTACTCTTTTCTCTGACTGTACCTAATTATCTAGATTTTACTAACCAATTATCTATCATTTCGTTAACTTTTACTGCCTATTAATATTAATGAGCTAGCAATTAAAATTCTGGTTAGAGTTATATCTTTCGAAAGATTGGTTGAAAAGCTATGTTTGCGATAGCTTATCTCCCATATCTTCTGTGGAATACGTAGCTTCTAAAGCTATATAATAAGGAATAAACAGCAGACCATTATTTTAGGGACGATAAGGGTGAGAATCCTTTCTTTGACCATAGAATTCTCACCCTTAGGTCACTTGAACATATTTTAAAAGTAAAAAACTTGAACGATAATTAGGTATTTGGTTGAAATTTATCGGTTAACGATAAATACGTTACGGCAAATAATAATTAGGTACTACTTAATGTTTGATGGCTTATCAAAATAAACGACAGGTTAAATTTTAGAAAAATAATTTTGCTTTTACTTTAGTGGTGACTCTTCTATTTTTGCAACGTATTGTTTTATAAAAATAATACATTGTTAAAATATTTGAAGAAAAACTCTATTGGGTTCTTAATACATTTCTATAAATAAATATATTAATATAAAAAATGTACTTCCTTAGCTTTCCATACATAGAAAAAACATATTGGACATACATTTTTATATATATAATAAGCTCTATATGATTACCATTGTTTAGAAAGCACATTTAATAAGTGTTTTGATATGAATAGAAATGGAATAAAGATATCACATAAATAAAGTGGCACATTATATAAATAAATATATTTGACCAAAATAGAAATAAATATTTTTTTCTATTTATGGAAACTTATGACTCACCCTGTATATTTCTAATATATGAATTAATATTAAAAAACCCTAACTAATTTTTCAAGTGGTCATTTACAAATTTATTGAACTAAAAAATAAATTAAACCCCATCTTCTTCATGTAAATATTAACTTTCTCCATGTATTTGAATGTTTAATGTAATTTCTACAGGTAAATTTATGGTTTGGAAATCTTGATATATGAATAATTTATGAAAAATCGACTCAGTGAAAATTGAAATCAATATTTAGTATATAAATTATTATTGTTAAAAGTAAAACCATATAAACTCACAAACTCTATAAGTTATCAAATAAATTATTAATATTTACAGTAATAAATAATTTCTTCTCTATAGTACAATACAAAATTTTTTTTATGGACATTTTTTAACAGTTGTTCAATATATGGTGGAAATAACCTGTTTTTTAGGAGATGTTTAAGTTTCTTATAATACTTATTAACATTTTCCATACTCTATTGATGAGATTTCTCTTAGATTTCAAATATTTATATCAAAAATATCAGTAGAAATTATATTTTTATAATCAAATTTGATAAAATAAAAAACTGCCAACAGAAAATTCAATGGAAAAAGAATTTAATGTTTAAAATTACAGAGGTTTCCAAAATAAATGACACAAATGTAACTTAGAAAACTGGTTGTCAATTCTGTAAAAAGAATCCATAGAAATTCCATAGAAGTCCATAGAGAGATATAAAATATATCTTTCTATGGACTTTCATTTGTAACAGGTTTGGTTATCAACTCTATTCAAAACTGAAAAAGGAAAAAATGTTGAAATAATTGTGTATAAAATCAACTTTTTGAATTATATTCTTATTATTTTCCCAAATAATTAAATATAGTTCAGATTAAATAACGTGATTTAATATTATTAAATGATTCACATTTTATCTTAAATCCATTTCTCCTGAGTAATTTCAGTGTAATATAAGCAAGATGTAATACTCATACCGTATACATTTAAGTGACTGGGGACTATTCTTCACAATGGCCAATTACTCCTAACTGCATTTTTATGCATCATATACAACCTGATAAAAGACTTGGCACTCCATAACGATATGCATGAGGGAGTTATCCTTATTAAACTATCAAAAAGATACAATTGTTACTTTCATTTTTACAAATCTCCATGTTCAAAAGCTCTTACTTTTTCAATTAAAAACTTTTAGATTTTAGATAATGTTCACTTTCATCAAAGTTATTCAATGGTTTCGTGTTTCCAGAGTTTGATACCCCATGACTTTTATTGCTGATAGCCATCGGGAAATTAAAACTCCGAACAATGCTTTCACGATACTGAAGATACATTGCTGTTGTCAGATTGCTGATTGAAAAGAAAAAGAAGATACAAATGGACTTGCTTGTATCTGATAATTATTATGAAGAAGATCTAGGCACTAGGGAAAGAAAGGTATTCTGGAAGAAAGTGTTACCTTTCTTTTCAATGAAGAAGATCATTATCAAATCAGCAAGAAAATTAACATTTGGGTATCGATTATTATTAATAATTGAATATTATTCTCTTATGGATATTAAGGGTATTGTGCAATTCGATTTTCAAGTTTAATTATATAATAGTAGCTTATACCCTGTATGGTACATCACGAAGTGAGGGGTAAATTAAATTTTTCATTTATATTAAATATTAATGGACTTGATATTTCAGAACTAATACTTAAAACAAGATACGGAGAATTACTTGAAAAAATAGACTTATTTAACGTCGTTGAAACCTACCTTAGATTCTAGCAGAGTCATATTTGGTACAGTTACAAATTATTTTTATTGCTTTGGTTAATTTGCATTTAGTCCATCTTTGAAATACAATCAAAATTTGTACAGGATTTGAAGTATGAATCACAGTTCTACTATAAAATAACCCTCCTAATATCAAGTAAATTAGATCAGATTTAAGGTTCGCTTTCACAATAACACAATACGTATCACTTTCCACATTTTATACCTACTGTCAGAGAAAAGAGTCACTGCATTATGTTAATTCACAATTCACAGTTTTCTAATTTTCAAATATTACAAAATTATCGTAATCTATCGAGACTAATTTTGAAATATCTACAGATATTCTGTTTGAAAATGTTAAATTATTAAACTGTGAAAAAATGATTACTGATACACTTTTCTTTGACTGTAACTTTGTTCCTAGTGCCTATCTGCTCCGCGTGAAATATTAGAAGCTACCTATGTATATACAGCCTACCTAGGTATTTTAGCTACCTAGGTATATTACCTAGCTAGATAGGTAGGTAGCTCTTGACTCCCGCACAGCCTATCATTGTAAGACCTTCCAACTCACATGCACTGGACTTTATAAGCGAGACTTTCCCTTTCAGGGACACCGAGAAGATGATGCATCTGCGGCCTCCAGGGGTTGTCCGACATTTTTAAAGATCGCGCACAAGATAGCCAGAGCGCGGCTAAAAGCAACTTTGAATATATAAATATTGAATAGAATTGAAAAGCTTTTCGGTATTAGATAGAAATTATAAGAATGGAATAGCGTAATTAAATATCGTAGTGAAGATGGGCATTTCTTCTGTAGGTTTTTTCACACATTTTCAGTGCTAATTGAGTGACCTGAAGATGAACCTAGCGTTCAGTTAATTGTCTCAGCAATGACCTATAGATAATAAGCACTAATAAAATATAATTATATGTAAAAAGATATTTCCAATTCTAAGATATTTCACTAAGCTACCTTTATTATTTATCAAATAATCATTTAATTGAGTTGTTGTCTATAATGTTTGACAATAATTGGTAATCTTTAACTAAAAGAAGGCTTTTAAGAATAATTTATGATTTTCTGTTAGTATCCAGTTTTTTGTTTACCTTCAACTGTTCTTGAAATTATAAACAACATATTTTAATTATAGCGAACTTGAACTAACAAATTTTCTCTTCAATATCGAACATCATATATCTTTATTTTAGGTCATTTATCACTGAAAAGTGTAAAAAAATCCTCTTTTTTTCTGTGACAGTTATTTAAGCCTTTCACCCAGTTTTAGTTCATTTACAGTTTACATTGCTTTTAAAGTCAACATTACACATATGTTGTATTAAGTGCACTCCATCATTGTGGTAACATTGTACCAACATTGTCTCTTTCTGCAAGATGTTCGCTCCAGTTTCTGACTCTCATTTATGGCTAGCAACCGGGTCGTTGAGAATGATTGTACATACTAACCTCCCTAGTACATACTAATGCATTATGTAACAGTACTGTACCAAGTGACAGTAACAATACTGTACAAAGTGACAGTAACAGTACTGTACAGAGTGACAGTAAATGTACTGTACAGGTTAAATAGTGGATTCCCCAGGAGTTTCGATTTCGAAATTCCCTCACGAAATCTTGTCTGCATTTTTGTGGTAGCATTGTATCAAGGGACAATGAAGCTCTGCCTGTAATTATTTCTTCGGTTATTTATTTGTTTATGACTTCTACTTTAAGTTTAATGGTGCATATTCTGAAAGGTAATTTCATAAGCTATTTCATGTCGGTGGCTAAAATTTATGCTATTTGGATTGAAATAATTGGTAGCTACCTATTAAACGGAATATTAGAATTTCGTGATGTTCATTTATCATTTCTTTGATATTCATTTAGCATTTCATTTATTTCTTTGGGTTATATAATATGACTTATTATGATTTATTTATTTATATAATATGACATTTACTTTAGTTGGTGTGTTGCATAATAATAACAGGCGCCAATGCTTTCATTAAATACCGAGACTTATAAGGATGGAATAACAATCACACGTCGTAGTTTATTACCAAACTTAAACGGAATTATTTAATTTAACCTGTGAACATAATAATAAAAAGTCCAGTTAGTGGTGTATGGGTATAATAAAAAGGCCAGTTAGTGGTGTATGGGTATAATAAAAAGGCCAGTTAGTGGTGTATGGGTATAATAAAAAGGCCAGTTAGTGGTGTATGGGTATAATAAAAAGGCCAGTTAGTGGTGTATGGGTATAATAAAAAGGCCAGTTAGTGGTGTATAGGTATAATAAAAAGGCCAGTTAGTGGTGTATGGGTATAATAAAAAGGCCAGTTAGTGGTGTATAGGTATAATAAAAAAGGCCAGTTAGTGGTGTATGGGTATAATAAAAAGGCCAGTTAGTACTAGGTGTATGATTATGAGCTTTGACATACAATCTCTTTAATATCTATAATAAACGGTATGCGACTCCTATCAAGATATTTGGGAATATACCTCATAATTTAGTTATAACTGAGCAATAATAACTGTGTTTTTTGTTCAGGGTAATAATTTTTTTTGGAATAAGACTAAACTCATGTTAGAATGGCGCTCGAGTACTTTGATAATATAATAATTGATTAGTAGGGTGGCTCGAAAACCAAAATTTTTGCGAAATGAAAAATTATTTTCTACACTTTTGTGGAACCTCAAATTATTTATCAATTTTGATCAAATCTCGACTATAATAGCCTAATAGACTTATAAATACAATGAAACCTAAGGAAAGTTGGTAACTTTGCCCTATGTGCACTAAAATTGCAAAATTATAACAAAATAAGATATATTTATACAATTAAACTCCATGTGTCATGCGGAACCTAAAGATGTAAATTGATTGAGCTAATATTTGGCTCAGAGATTTATCTCATCATTTCACAACTTTACCGAACTAAGGACAATGTGAATTAAGAAATTTTGGTTTTCCGCCTCGTTATGAGCCACCCTGTTGATTAGTTACCGCAAATGGAAATAATAAAAATTGTCATAAATATTGAGAGAAGTAAAAAAAGATCAATTAAATAAATAACAATTAACAAACTTTGCCATACAATCGCAATAACACATCTTTCATTGATATTGAAGTTATATTTTCAGCATGTTATTTAGCAAGAAAAGTTTATAAATATTTAAGATTCGATTTTTCTGACATTTCTAGGAACCGAATTGGATATAAAAATCTCTAAGAAACTCTTGTCATTATCTCATTCAAAATCCTTTTTACTAATCACTCGATAAATGTATATTAATGAAGTTCTTTTGCTTGAAGTGAATAAGGAGAAATGTATGAATTATAGTGAGGTAACGAGCCTATATAGCTCTGTGAAAACATCTCAGCGAAATTAATGATAGTGTAGTACCTATGGTAGAATGTGGTTAGGAGACAGATTTACTACCAACTCAATACTATGTTTATGGGGAAAACACTGTTTGCAATAAAAAACATTGTATTTGATAAAATATATATGGTATTTGATTAAAAAACATGATATTTGATAAAAAAACGTATGTTTTTAATGATATTTGATATCAAATATCATAATATCAAATATCATAATGAAAAATATGATATGTGATTAAAAAGAAACATATGATATGTGTATAAAAAATACATATGGTATTTGATTAAAAAACATGATATTCGATAAAAAAAACGTGGTATTTGTATAAAAACATGATATTTGATTAAAAAACATATGGTATTTGTATGAAAAACATGGTATTTGATAAAAAAACATATGGTATTTTAAAAAAACATGGTATTTGTATAAGGAAATATGGTATTTGATTAGAAAAATATGTTATTCAATAAATACACGTTATTAATATAAAAGAAACGTTATTATATAAAAAAAATCGTTTTCCAAAACTACTTTTTAATCAATATCAAAAACATTATTTAATGTTATTTATGATTCCATTAAACACGTTTTTAAATTTAAAAAAAGTACAGTACCTATTCAATTTCAACAAGAACAATCCCGATATTCAAATAAGAAATTACCTCATTCAAATAAACTTTTAGGTAGTACAGTAAAACTCCTGAGTTATGAAGTTTTTTTTTTGAAGCACCCGAGTAATGAAGGACCTGAATAATGAAATGCACCTGAGTTATGAAGTAGTTTTCTTTGTTTAAATTATAGAAAACGTCAAAACGAAAGTTTTTGAGGTATAACTATACTTTTTCCAAGTCAAGTTGGCAGAAGTGAGTAATGAATTGGCAGAAATGAAAGTCATATTGCAGAAGTGAAAATTAAAAATGCTAGTAGGTATGACAAGCAATTACAATATAGAAGTTTTTTTTATGAAAATTATAACTTCAATGCAATAGTGGGTTTTTGCAATCTTCTCCACCAGACTCTACCATATAATAAGATAATACTCTATTATAGGATAATACCTAATTATAGGACAATACCCAATTATAGGATGAGATTAATAATAATTATTAAAGGATGATATCCAATATATAGGATACCACCTATAATTGTGTATTATCCAATAATAGAGTATTATATATGAAAATGTAAATCAGGAAGGCAATGATTCACTATAAAATTTAGGTTATCAATAAATCGGATATATTGAGTATAAACTGAGTTTTCATTATTGTTTGATAATAAATGATGTGTATTTTTTGTTAATGATTTAAATTTAGGCATAAATGACTACTACCAAGATATATATTAATTTTTGTACAATAATGAGTAGCTATATTGAGAATTCCCACAACATTTGATTACTACTTGTTTAATTACCTCAATTTTGTATAAAATTTAGTGCACACAGCAGATCCATATAAGAATAATATTTGTCATAGTTATCCCTAAATGACAAAAATTTTCTATGATTTTAATCACAGAAAACTATCACTGCACACGAGTTATGAAGTAACCATTACTTCATAAAAGAGAGGTGGTATAGTTATTTATTAATTAATTCATCTGAAATAATAACAATTGTAATATTGTCCATTTACAAGGTATTTGTTTCAATGAATTTACATTTCTGTCAAAATCAACTTAAACAGAACACATTTCCTATTTTTTTTATGTTTATTATTAACGTCAAAATAAATAAATAAGTTAGTTTATTCTCTGTTGAATATTTATTTAATCATAGTAAATAAATATAGAAGTATGCCAAGTTTCGAATTCATTGACGGTGAACTTGATCCATTCTTCAGAAACTACGTAAACAAATGGCGACGCACAGAGTACTCTCAAATATTATAAGTATTATTTGGTGAATATTATATGTGAATAGAGTGTAAAACGTGATAAAACAATTTTATGCAAGTTAATTTCCATGAAAATGCACATTTAACTGAATAATAGCACATCTTTATATAAAAACAAATGGAAAATGTTTTGTGTGACGTCACTCATAATATTTTCGAATGTTCCAATATTGTACTTGGTAGAGTAGACTTCTCTATTTATTTACTATGTATTTAATAGTCTACTGTTTGAACCACTTTCCTCTCTGACTGCATCTTCCAGTCCCTTGTATTTAATTTCCTTTTGATGTCAGCAACATGACTCTGAGTGATTAAAAGCAAATGTATAAACCACATAAAATACTGAAATTAATAATTCTGTACAGTTTTGTAAATTTAATTGATAGCAACATATTAATCTAATAATATTTTTTTAATAAATACTTATTGAAATAATCAACCGCTAGTTAATTCGTATCCACTAATTGTATCTTTACTCTATTAAATTTAGTTATTTATTTTATTTAGTTATCTAATGATTTAGATATTTTTATTCATTTAAATGCATGCTGTTGAATTAATTTGTGAATATCAAAGCTTTATATTCTCTTTAATACTCACAATGCTGTTGTTTCTTATACTTATTTTATATATAACAAAATAAACATAGTTCAACATTTACATATAAATCATATTAATTGCAAATTATTTATTGTCAATAATTATTGAGACCAAATTTTAATATCGAAATAATGAAATAGTTTGTGTTGATCAAACATACACTTGAATAAAGTAAAATAATAAAATAACGTAATGAAATATATAAATTAAGTACATTATAAATAACAATTAGATGAATTCTTAAGTTACGCTTTTTGACATTAATTATTCAATTTAAATATCTTTTATTTTTCCACAGAGTGAGAATATAAAAAATACGAATATTAATAACATTTCTATGAGGAGATTTTATGATTACTATTGTAGTTCTTACTTTATTTTGTTGAAATAGAACTATTTAGCTGTTACCTGCCTACATACCGTGATATATAAAATGTAAATAAATTAAATATTATTCGATTGATTTATGAATTGATTCATATAAGTAAGAAGATATCTTTGAGTTAATCAAAATAGTATATTTTATTGCATCCACATTAATTCATTTTTCAATGGTAAAATAAAGATAATTTGTTGATAATAAATACATTGCAATTCTTAGCTAATTTCTTTTAATCTAATTAATAAACTAAACAGGAATATTTTTCTAAAGGATTTATAGGTGAATTTCTAAAATTGACCCGAAATGAAAGTAATATTCTTAAGCTCTGAGTGTACTTTTATTTATTGTGATTTTAATATAAAAACTTTCTATAAATTCTTTTCCTTTTATTTGTATTCTTTTTTTAAAGAGACTGCAAAAGTAGTATTAATTCTAACCACATAATGCTAATAAGAAATATACGAAAAATATATTGTAATTCATTAATTTTCTCAGTTATTTGATTAAAAATTTGATACTTAATATTTTTAAAATATTTTTATGAAATTTCTAAAACAATAGTTAAATATTTTCTTCTTAAATATTTGTTTAAAATGTCTAGATTTTAAACAAAAATTCTTATACGAATTGAGTAAAGATTTCTTAGGTACTGGATAAAAATTTTTTGCTTAGATACTGGAAATAATTCTAAGGGAATTTTTTTTTTAGAAATTCATTTTTTTTTTTGTGATAGAATTCAAATACAATGTACCTAATTGCAATGTAACACACAAAACCTGCATCTTACCTTTTCTACTATGGAAATTTAGAGACAGAAACCGTCGTGTGTCTCCCTTGTATCTCTGAATTATTTTAGATCTTTTCGATAGCTTGGTAAGTGATAATAGAAAATAGAAAAAAGACAACCAATGCTCTGTGTTTTACTGATAACAATTATTCAATAAGCTTTATTCAATAAGCTTTATTCAATAAGCTTTATTCGATAACCTTTAATCAATATGCTTTATTCAATGTATAGTCAACATTATACGGGTGTTCTACCAGCATTCAGTCATGTCAGATAATTAGCTATATTGTCATAATAAACCATTAAAAAAACTTTCACGTTCGATTAAATATTATCATGAAAATATTTTATTAAAGTATATGAAATGAGTGGGAACTACAAAGTGAAACCGGTTAAATTATATATGTAAATTTCCATCATTATATCTAGTAATTCTTAGATGTTGACTGTAGAAAAGCTACTCTGTGTTTATACGATCCTATCATAATTAGTATGACAGGGGAAAGCAATCTGAAAGAATATTCTAAAACATATATTTATATTTAGCACGTCAAACAGTGTAAAGTGTGACATTGGTGAGGACTGACATTGGTGGTAAAATATATGCTGTGAGAAAAAAGAAAGAGTTACTTTAATTACTTTCAATGGTAATAGAGATGATTGGGCATTAAAAAAAAATTTAAGACAATATTTTTCCACTAGAAACATTGTCAAACCACATTATAGTGAGCAGCCTAGTATCTAATTTAAATATTAATTAAAAAATGAAGGAGAAGGCTAAAAACAAAGTTAAAATTTTCATAGTTTATAAAATCTGACGTTTCGATTGATGTGGAAAATTTATTCACTAATGTTCCCTTGACAGAAACAATCAATATAATTTTAAACCCACTTTTTTTAGATCCCTCCTCCATAGTTTCAGGTTTAACAAAAGAATTTTTTAGTAAAATTTTACAGTTATCAGTTTTAAATAGTTTTTTCCTATTCAATGGTAAATTTTATAAGCAAATAGAGGGCCTAGGCATGGGCTTACCACTAGGCCCAACATTCGCAAACATTTTTATGTCTCACTTTGAACAAAAGTGGCTTGGCGAATGTCCATCTAATTTTAAACCTATTTTTTTATCGAAGGTACGTTGACGACACTTTTTTATTATTCAGAGAACGAGGTCATATACAGTTGTTTTTAGATTATTTTAATAGCAAACATGTAAATATAAATTTTACTCAAGAAATAGAGCATAATTCGCAATTGTCATTTTTAGATTGTACAGTAACTAGGTGTAGGGATCATTTTAAAACTTCTGTTTTTAGAAAAACATCATTTACAGGTTTAGGAACTAGTTTTTATAGTTTTTGTTCATTTAATTTTGAACTCAATTGTATATCAACCCTAATTTTCAGAGCTGACAATATATGCAGCAATAATTTTAACTTTCAAAAGGAATTACGTTTCTTAGTCATTTTTTAGAAATAATGGTTTTTGTGCTAATTTTTTAGAAAGACAGATTAACAAATGTTTAGCAAAATTTTCAAAACAAACCAATAATCAACCAGAGTCACCTACCAGCACGAACGATATATTTTATGTTTCTCTTACATATTTCGGAAAGCAATCTGAAAATTTAAAACATGACATTTTAAAAGTTTTTAATAAGTTTTTTCCATCTGTTTCTTTTAAAGTAGTTTTAGTCAACAAATTTACAATAAGATCATTTTTTAATTTCAAAGAAAAGCTTCCGCTTTGCATGCTCTCTTCCGTTGTGTATCATTTTAGTTGCGGGCAGTGCCCGTCTGATTACGTGGGCATGACGTCACGTAATCTTTATATGCGGATAGCAGAGCATGCAGGGCGGAGCTATAGAACCAATAATATTTTAGCATCTCCACCTCATTCTTCCATTAGAGACCATACTGAACAGTGTAATAGTGCAATTTCCATAGATAATGAAGATTTAGAACTCTACCTCAAAGAGTTCAGACTTAAAAATTTTAGAATCTCTTTACATTTTTAAAAGCAAACCTTCATTAAACCTCCAGAATAGTTCATTCCCTCTTTTAATTGTAGATAGCTGATTTTTATCATTTTTTTATATTGTTTTTTTTATTTTCTTCATTTTATCATTTCTCTTTCACTTTTTAATTTTTTTATCTTTTCTTTTATCTCCAATAAATTTTGTATAACTGTTTTAAACTCATTACAGATGCATACTTTGACAATGATTCATGTACTGAATCGAAACGTCAGATTTTATAAACTATGAAAATTTTAACTTTGTTTTTAGCCTTCTCCTTCATTTTAAAATTGTGCAGAATTTCCTGTAAATTATATTCAAAATATTAATTAATTAATGCAATGGTAATGTTGCTAATTTTTTGGAAATTAGGTTCACCATTACGTCAAATATTTTATCCTTTGTTTATAATCTCTACGTAGCATAACTAAATGACTCTGAGACTATATACATATACACATATTTCTTCCAGCCACTGCAAATTGTAATAAAAATAACTAATGGATGTTATATTATGTTGTTGTCCGAGTTTAAGTGTTATCTTTGTGGTTAATATTTGGTTAGAAAAAGACAACAGCTCTGACCTTTCGTGTCTCCTGTCATTTAAATGTAAAAACAAATAATTATTTAAATTTTAAATAGCAATATTGGAATAACTTAAATATCAAAATATTTTTATATAGAAAAATCGGAATCATTTAAGTTTTCTCAGTTTAACTTAGAGTTGTTTGTTTTTACTCACATGTGCTTTAACTAGGGCTAATTACCAACATTAAGAGGTAATGACTGTTGATCTCTGTACTGTCAATGTTTGTCTTAAATCATTGTGCATGAAATCACATTGTGAAACGCATCAATGGATAAATTTAGAAAAAAAATGGAAACTTATATGGGCTTCCGTAAGATGATTTTTTATTTATCATATTCAATATTCTCTTTTATTTCTTAACGTTCATTGTCCTAATAAAGATAATTCTTTTTTCAATTATTTAAAGGAGGTCTGCCTTTTAAAAAAATAAAATAAAAATAAAATAATATTCTTAATTTGAATCACTCAGTTGAACATTTTGTAGTTCTTCTTTTAATGGAAAAAAATTATTCAGTCTTAATTTGCATATCCCTAATTAGTGTGTCATCTTTCCTAGGTATCAATCTCTTTTGTCATCTTTCCTAGGATTGACCCTCTTTTCCGTTATTTAGATTTCTCTTCCTAGGAATGACCCTCTTTTCCCTCATTTAGATTTCTCTTTCTAGGTATGACTCTTTTCCGTCATTTAGATTTCTCTTCTAATAGGTATGACCCTCTCTTCAGTCATTTAGATTTCTCTTCCTAGGAATGACCCTCTTTTCCGTCATTTAGATTTCTCTTCCTAGGTATGACCCTCTTTTCCGTCATTTAGATTTCTCTTCCTAGGTATGACCCTCTTTTCCGTCATTTAGATTTCTCTTCCTAGGTATGACCCTCTTTTCCGTCATTTAGATTTCTCTTCCTAGGTATGACCCTCTTTTCCGTCATTTAGATTTCTCTTCCTAGGTATCTCTTTGGCCCATTTCAAGACAAAGTGCAGAGTGCTGACCTTGTCACCTTAGCTCAGTGTTTGATGTGCTGATGTCTAACCAAAGGGTAAATAGACACAGCAACTTCTACAACCTTCACAGTGCTGTGAAAAAACACTGAAATAAGTTAGAGTACATACTAACTAATTCAAAATCACTAATAAAAAACAGTTTCCGTCTCAAAAAGATAATTTTACTGAAATGGAAAAACATTCGAAATGAATCAAACAATTATAAGATATTGGTTTTCAATCAAATGAAACTACCTTAATGGTTCTTTCCAAGCATTTTTATTGCTTTTATATTGCTGTAAAGTTTTAATTATATAAATTGTTTTCTATATGTTGTAAAAGATTTTCATTATCAATACACCACTATGCATATATATGATCGTTTTACTTCCAATTTGTTATCTATTAAGTCCAAATAAAAAGAATACACGCGTGCCTACACTGTTTAATTTGTATGTAAGTAGGTACATGGATAGTCTATTCAATATTAAATATTCGGGTAAATATGTACTACATTGGTAACTTAATACATGAACTTTATTTACTTCAGGTATTCATTGAGAGCTCTAACGAAAGCAGAACATGCTATGTTTGCTTATGGAATTATAATTAGAATTCAAAACAAAAGCGTACATTCTTTTTATCCCGCGTCATATCCTTTATTCGTAATAAACTTTAAAAGTGTATAAAAAATATTTACTGAATTAAATTCTATGCTATTTTTATCTTAAGAATCATAGACCTTACTTATACAATATCATTTAATGAACCCATTTTTTTCGTCAGCCTGGATAGTACCTTTAATTTCCACATAATATACACATACATATGGAGATATTCATCAAAGCCCGTTTGTAAAGAAATGATTAAATTAAAAACAATTAATATTATACAATTTTTTTATTAAGTTACATATTTATGTATAGTAGTACTACATAATAATTAACTACATATTTATGGAAGAACATTGTGCATTTTTTTAAATACCTTCCTACTAATTGAAAAAACTATGACGAAATGAAAAATGGAAACAATAATCTTATATTAAGTTGAAGAATATTTCAGTTGCCAGATAAGTTTCCACATGTGAATTTGGATATATAAACATTAATAATAATTTAATCATCGATAATGCAATTAATTTAAAGTAACATTCTGAATTAATTCATTATCCCGATAACTGGTCAATGGATTGATTGAGTCAAAATGACTATACCATAGGGTCAATTTTTTGACATTGTTCATCAAGTCAGTTTAATTAATCAACACGGGTCAACCTAATTCCTTTTTGAAGTCAGACTTGACCTTTAGAAATAACCAATCCAATATTTATTCAGTAAAATATAACAATGACCAGCCATTGGGTCATGATATGACCTGTTGTACTGGTCAGAATCCAGTCATTTTGACCCATTCTTTTTACTGAACTAAAAACTTAGGGTAAGTTACGCAATTCCGACCATTATGCAATTACGTACAATTGTTATTATAATATAAATATAGTGACAGTGTGTAATATGTGACTGTACGGTAATATGTGACTGTACAGTAATATGTGACTTTACGGTAATATGTGACTGTACGGTAATATGTGACTGTACGGTAATATGTGACTGTACGGTAATATGTGACTGTACGGTAATATGTGACTGTACGGTAATATGTGACTGTACGGTAATATGTAACTTTACGGTAATATGTGACTGTACGGTAATATGTGACTGTACGGTAATATGTGACTGTACGGTAATATGTGACTGTACGGAAATATGTGACTGTACGGTAATATGTGACTGTACGGTAATATGTGACTGTACGGTAATATGTGACTGTACGGTAATATGTGACTGTATGGTAATATGTGACTGTACGGTAATATGTAACTGTACGGTAATATGTAACTGTTTGGTCATATATAACTGTACGGTAATATGTAACTGTACGGTAATATGTAACTGTACGGTAATATGTGATTGTACGGTAATATGTAACTGTACGGTAATATGTAACTGTACGGTAATATGTAACTGTACGATAATATGTAACTGTACGGCAATATGTAACTGTACGGTAATATGTAACTGTACGGTAATATGTAACTGTACGATAATATGTAACTGTACGGCAATATGTAACTGTACGGTAATATGTAACTGTACGGTAATATGTGACTCTCCCTACTATAAAATACCTGAATGTTGATAAAATATTTGTTATCATATCTCTATTTTAGGTAACAAACCAACGATGAAGTTGGTTTGTACATTCAAAATAATAATGAATTCATTACACTTCAATTATAGAAACACTTTGAAAATTGAAAGATAAATCGGTCTGGTAGTTAAAAATAAATCTTATAATGGCTGCAATCATTGTTATAGGGACAGTTATTTCAATATCATGCATATAACTATGTTCCTATTTAAAATAATATTTGCAAAGAAAATATTAAGTATTCCATATGTACACAAAAGTATTGTGAGAATTTCCCCCTACATTTCACTAAAATCTCATCCCGAATCTTCTGTATTTTACCTCTGCAAATAGAGTGAGGGTTTACCCTCATAACTGCTGTCTCATGTCCGATAAAAGAGTATGACTAGATTACAATTCTAACAAATTTACAGACAGCAAACTGCTAAATATCTCAATTCATTGTTGTTTTAATGAATTACCTTTTTAATCCGAGGAAATGGCTCATCTTAGCCCTGAAACAGTGAGACTTTCCTCCTATTCCACTCCAATGTTCAAACAGAGGCTTTGTTTGTTCTGATCTTGTAGTCAGTGCGTTGGCACCCACATTTGCGATTGTGTTTGCACTTCCATACCTAACTCCATTCACAATATCCACTGTGATTGGCACTACCAAAGGTAAACAGTGCCACCTATATTCACAACTAACAATAATAAACTCATCTGTAAATAGAAGAAAGTAACATAGAGTTTACCTTCAAAGCTATCAATACAGGTTTGAAATTTTCAAACATTATATCAAGATGATTTTGTTTGATTAATTTGATGCTGTTCCGAAATCCATAAGAAGACAGGTAAAATATCAAAAGAAACTTTGTTGAAGGCTGAACAAAGAGATCAAACTAAGTGTACGAAAGTTTAATGGAACAGAATATCAAGAGAAAACTTAAAAATTGTTTGTTACCTATAAAACTAAAATACTTTAGCAATTGGAAGAGCAGGCTGGATACTCAAGTACAAAATTTAAATCCGGAAAAGAAGGAGACTACAATTTCAAATCATTGGTCAAAAACACTTCAAATTCTCAATTTGGAGTATTTCCGCATCCTCTATTGTTTGCACTTGAATGACGATGTACATCTTGGACTGTGAATAACTTTTCATATGTCAACAAAAATGGATGTATCCAGAAAAAAACTGAGACTCGTGTGTTTTTTTGTTTCCCTAAACAAACTGGTCGAAAATAATTGGTGTAGAAAGGTAAAACAAAGATCACATAGAAGACCATATTCTCAAGTTCTATTCAGTATATAACAAGTGTTCGAATAGTAGAGATAAATCCTTTTATTCAATATTAGCGACTACTGCAACTAATAAACATTGTTTAATTGAATAAGTTACTTCACGTATCACTTGCTTCCAGTTTTCAATCGTGTTTGGTTTCGATTTATAAATACCTTTTCCTTAAAATATACCCAGATGAAAATCCAAAGGTGAAAAGTAAAGGTGAAAGGTCAGGGGACCTAGTTGGCCTTAAAAAATCGGTTCAGTGCTAAATAATCTCGTCCTGAAGCGATTTATCAATCAATTTATTGCTGATAAGGATGTGTGCAGTTGCACCGTCTTTCTGGAATCAAATGTCGGTATCAATGTCGTCAGTCATTACAGTATTTAACATTGCAAAGTAAGCGTCGGTGTTTACAGAGCTAACATATCCAGTCTCGGCATCTTCAAACGAGTATGGACCACAGACTCTGCGAGCTCAACCCGCATAAAACTGTCACTTTCGGCGACTGCAATGGTTTCTCAAACACTTCCATAAGTTGTGAGAGCTTTTTAAATCCATATAGGTAAATGTAGCTCTCTTCATTGAAAATTATGGTGTTGAGATCCAACTGTCTTTGTTGTGACATGTCTAATATTTTTGAACAAAATTGAAACCTCCTAATACTGTCATTGAACGCAAGATGTTGCAATGTGCCAATTTTGTGAGGATTCAATCCTAGATCCTTCTTAAGAATAAGTCTGACAGTTTCTTATCTCATTTTACACTTCAAGATAATACTTGAGATTTTACGTCGACCAACATAATGTTTTCTTGTGTTTTTGCAAGTGTTTGTGCTCTTGAGTTTTCTGTGTTTAGATTGCAGACGATTCCATTTTTTGTCCGTTCATCGAACACATTCTTAACTGTCTTAATGTTTATATCCTTATAGTATTCAATGGCAAATTTTCTTTTAACCTTAGTTGGAGATAAACAAATAATAATATCTATCCATGAAAAACACGTTGTTCACATTGTTAATTGCATCATGAGGGTTGAATAAAATATGTTGAAGAATATCCATTATGGTTAATTTTAATATGAGTATCCTGTATGTGTATTAGATAATTTTCGATATCTATGATATCGAGTAAAAATGAAAATAGAGTCTTTTATGTGATTTTTTTTTCTACACCAATTACTTTTTAAGTTAAAAGCATTTACTTTAACCAGTTTTTTTGTACTAGCTTTGTCGAAAAAACGTGACACTGAAGTGCTACTATTATTTTGATATAAAGTGTCTCAGTGTGATACACTTTAGTGTCTCAAATTATCCTTTGTCAAAACAGTCGAAATAATTTCAGTGCACCTATTTCAAGTGCATTGCACTGGAATCTTCATACACTAAAGTGCATCGCACTGGAATTTTTTTTATTCACCAAAATGCACAATATCAGAATTACTCTTGATGCACTTAATTTAATTGCATCAACTTAAATAAATTAATTAAATAAATTTCAAGGCTTTTGTTACAAAGTTTACTGGAAAATCGTGTCATTTCCAGTTAAATAAGTTAATAGTTAAATAAATAGTAAACATTTCTATGTGTATAACTATGTTTAATAAAAACATAGAAAGACAATGTCATAGGTGAATTTAGATTTTAGTTATCAATATAAAAAGTTCTTTAGTTTTATTCATCATATACTTATTATTTAAATCTAAGATTTTAAGTGTCTTATAAACAGATAAAACACAATGCAGTCACGAAGTAGCTTTTCTAGATCCATGAGCGAAAGAAACGAATTAATTGACAAAATGATTATATTAAAGAGAAGATGTTCTATTCTAATTTGGGGTGATGACATCGCAGCTTTCACTTATAAATAAATCTTGCTTATTGAATAAAAAACAAATTATTATTCATAATATAAAATTAACAACAAATTACACATAGTTTTAAAGACTTAAAATTCAGTCAACCTTGAATATTTTTTAAAGCTTATGTTGTTTATAATTAGATAATCAGTTTTTTCTATGGAATGCAAAATAATGTACGATATATTTTACAATTTATTTGAAATATCTACTTTTTTCAAAAAAATAAATTATTTTACTATACAGGTGAGAATATCATGCTCATGAATGGAGAAAAGCTACCACGTAATCTTACTAAACATCATACACATTGTAAAAACATGAATTGACCTCTGGTGTCAATGTATGTGATTTATTTTGAAAAAATTATCATACAAAAATATTCGATCTAAAATACGGATGAAATTCAAGAAAATAAAATTGAAAGTTATTTAAAATTATCATATATATGAATAATATGATTTAACCATTAATATTAAAATTACTATATTATTAGCATAGATAATGGAATTATTTGATACCAAATGTACAAATTATTAATATTACCAAAATATTAAGTGAATAGTTCAAATTAGTATGTACTATAAATATTCATTTCCAAATTAGATATTAAATTGAACAATTCACATTAGTATCAATTTCTTATTATAAAATTGTATCCCGTGCATGAAATAAATAAAAACAAGTGACACAAATAAATGTAAGTTATCACAATACTTAAAACAAAGGGAAATAAATTTTCTCAAAGTAAAATAAAAACACATTAATTTTCATAGGTAAATTGAGTTTACAAATTGAAAATCAATTAGACATTTATTATTATTATTATCAATAATTCATTGAAATTAATGACTTTCAAATTCTGAAAATAATGATATATATAAGCGATCAATACCAAGGTAAATGATCTCTGCAAGAAAATACAAATAATATTCCACTAGGGGTGAACTCCTACGGTAAAGAACATTCATACAATATCTATTTAAAGTCAATACAAATAATATTCCACTATGGATGAACCCTTACGGTGAGGAACATTCTTTCAATATCTATTTAAAGTCAATACAAATAATATTCCACTATGGATGAACCCTTACGGTGAGGAACATTCATACAATAACTATTTACAGTCATTACAAATAATTGAAATATACAAATGAAGCAACCACTTTGTCACCTCATCCGTTTATAGTTATACTGATGAAAGATCGAGTCAACAATGACTTTCTTATTGGGAAAATTTATTCGTTTTTTACCCCAGTTGATCAAGTCAATTTTAAATTTGCATATCAAATTGACCCTTCCTTTGAGGTCAGAGTAGCCAAACTCTGGGCAAACTGACCTTCTTTCTTAAAGCCTATTGACTATTTATATTTGATTCGCCGTGCCAGTCATTTTCTATTGTTCCATTTTTGTACTATTTTAGCATAAACTGGAATATTATTAGTAATGAATAATAATGAACAAACTGTAAAATATATATTTAGTTACTTTAGTGAACAGTAATCCGTAACAGGGTCATAGTGTGACCAATTCTAAAGCTCTAAATCAAGTCATTTTGCCCCATTTTTGTGTGTAATGTTCCCACAGAACTCTAGTTAGGTTCATTGAGATCATAATTTTACATTTCCAACTCTAACACTTTTAACCTTCAATAACTAGTTGACACTCGGCAATAAGTTGTAACTCCTGACAGGTAGAGTGACTTAACATGTCAGAGATTGATGCCTGCCAAGTGTCAGATAGGAGACAGTCACTAATGACTGTCAGACTGTCAGTCAAAAGTGCCAATCTATTACATAGGAAGGTCATTACACAGTCATGCCACTGAGACTACCTAATCAGTCACCATAGTGACCTATTTGTTACCATGTAAATTCATAGCATTAAACATTTCAAAAAGCTTTATCAGTCATCATATCTAACCCTCAAAGTGGATTATATTGAGATAAAAATAACAATATTTTGTTTCTTGAATCTAAGTCACGTATTTTATTGACTTATAAGTAGTTACCTCTTCATTAATAAAACAATCTAATTTCTTACTTTTTACACTCAAGTTACAATTATAAAAATTCTTCTCTCAGGAATATTCGTTCATAATAAACTTTATTGTATAATAAAAAGTAATGTATGAAGTGAAATGAAACCTGAAAAAAGTACAGCGTTTCAATTATAAAAAAAAGACACAATATTTTTTAGAAAAAGATTTGAAAAAATCATAAAAAATAATGAGTTCCTGGTATAATCAAAGAATTATATAATAAAAATAATATAAAATGGATATTCGACTCTAGTCAGGATTCTTCAACTATTATGTAACTAATTAATCGGAAAAAGAACTATACAAATATTTTTAGTATTTCTTGAAATTGGAATTATCTTTTTCTGTTGAATTAATGTTTAAAATACAGAAAAAAGTCACATGGAGATATAAATCAAGAAATAGTAATTGAGAAATAACGATTCATTATGATATTCATGATAAATTAATAATATAACATCTCTCATTCTATACTAGATGAAGATTTTTATAAACACTGAACAAAATAAATCATATGGACATTGAACAGGAATCGGCAGTTCAAGAATTTGGTGTATAATTAATCTAAGAATTGAAGATAATTGTAAAAACTCGGAGTTTATCTGTTAATTACAAAAAATGAAACGAATTCGGACTTGGGAAGAGAATTAAAAAATTAGTCAATAGTAATCTAGAGTATTCGTTAACTAAAACATATTTTATGGATTAGATAGTTTTGGAACTATCAGGTCCAACATTGAAATAAATGGTTAGTTCATTTCAATGTTATATCGGAATAAACCATTTCAAAGAATAATAAATAATAATAAAATAATGGTCCTGTATAATTAGGTACTAACTATTATTTCTCAGAATCTATAAAAACACTATTTCAGCAACTGCACTTTTCTAAGAATTTCTTGATGTAATTTAAAAAATATTTCCTGAGCAAATGAACATATTTAATTCATAATTGTGCATGATATATAAAAAATAATATGTTCTGTTACAATAGAAATTGTGGTGGATATTTAATTATTTTTATTAAAATAATCAAAATTCTAAACAGTAGTAGATGCATTCAAGATTCAATAATCGGACAATTATTTCTTCAGTTTCTAAATTCACTGTCATCTAATGGTTGTAGTATGATATCATATCCTGACACGAAATGCTATTAGTCAATTGCAACCTAAAAATCAAAATATATAAATGTTGTGCGAGGATCGTACAAAGTCTGATAGATCGTGACCTCACGATCGGACACAACAACAAATAGTACATCTCTTTCCATAGGGTCAGTGAACAAAGAGTACTGAGTTACGCATCCATCAATAGATAATCTCTGAGTTATTATTACCTGCTGTGAACATTCTCTGTACTACCAAACAACAAAATATAACACCAACGTGAACGCGGTCTCTGAGTGGATGAGATGCTCACGCTTTGTAATTGGTTTAGAGAGTTGACGTCATACGAACGAGGAAAAGTGGTTTCTGATTGGCTAGAGAAGTTTACGTCATGCTATTTAATACTATGGGAAGTAGGTATTGTACAGTAAGTATTGAGGGACTACTGAGATATATACTTTCTGTTTCTTAATTGTCAGTAAATTATCGGATCAAAGTTTGCTTTTGTAGTCGTCTGAGTTGCGCGGTATTATTTGATATACTGTATAATGAAGACAAAAATATTCTTTTATTAACATTACCTCATCGACAATTATTTATCATTATTTTGGAATTCCGAATGAAACATAAAGTAAGAATGTTATTAATATTTTTTTCACGCTATTCAGATGTTAATACATTAAGTGTATGAATATATGTATAGTGTATACATCACAAACTACAGCCATCTTTCAGGTTCCTTCAGAACTGTCTTCTAATGAAGGTTTTAATCCTTGTCCAGACATTATTCAAAAGGATCCTTAGTTTTGAAAAGATCTAAAGAATGAAATAAAATTTATGCTCCTACTTACATTTGAATGGCGGTTACAAACAGTGAGATTTCATAAAAGAATAAGTTGAAATATATATTTGCAATTTAAATCTAGTAACAAATTTTACTTATACCGTTTCGTAATTGTAGGTTTCATTGAGATGTTCTAGTCGTGTAATGCTGCATATGTCATTATACAACCTTTCTCTGTTTTCTTTTCAGAGAATCAATCATATATATATATTAAGCTTCCTGTCATTCATTACTCGGCAACCCTTTCGATCATATGGGGACATAAATTATTGTTAATAAATAATTGTTTATTGAATAGAGGTAACTAGAACCAATTTCTGTGTCAATATAGTTAATAAATAATTATTTATTAAATAGGTAACTAACTATAATTACGCGCATCGGGAGACTAATAGAACGATCAAGCAGTCAAAATAACTGTTTTTCGTATTTTCACTTTTAGATGCAGTTTTTCTAGTATGTCGAGCAAGCACTCACAAACGCTGTTTTCCGATGCAAGAACCTATCGAAACGTCTTGCTTCTAATTTTTTTCAGTATCAGTCTAAATGACTGCTTGGTAATTCAGTGAAAGAAAATGTTATATCTCTAAAACTATGGCAAAAATTCCTTACGGCGAATTTTTTTGCAGCGAAAATTCCTAATACCAAGCATCATATTCTTCATTATATTTATTTATTACATTCTCGAAATATAATCCCAAAAGTACTTCTGATCATTACTTATTTTGCTGGACACATGGATTACCTGTGACAAATTCATAACCATGCAAACATCTTGGGACTATAGGTTCATATTGGTGGTTAATCATTTTCTTAAATTTAGAAGCAAAATAATTAAATAAAAGAAATTTTACTGTTGAGATAAATATAAAGGACAAACGTGCAATAAAGTGTGAAACACAGTTTAATATTAAAAAAGTAAAATAAGTATATAACCTTTAGTCTGGTTGCTTTTTCCTGTGATAAATAGAGCTCGGATTTATAGTTTCTTTGCTATAGTGCTATTTTGAGCATGAAAATAATATTTTGACCATAAAAATAAAGCATAAACGCTAATTTAACTATAGTAATAAAGTTAAATAGCTTATATTTCTGTTTTCTTATTTAATCGTAACTTTCGTTTGGGTTTCCTTCATGTTGTCAGTATATTGTAAATATAAAAATACATATAGTTTTCTATACTATTAATTAATATGCACAACAGTGAATAAATATGGAATAGTAGAATGGCATGTATTGTAGTATACTCTGGAACAATAATTACCAAAGTTTCTATAATGTGATTTAAAAGAAAATGAATAAATTTTTAAGACATTGCTAAAATTACATCTATTTTTGCGACTACACGACTGCCTTTTAGAACTATCAAAACTATTTTTAGAACTATCAAAACTATTTTTAGAACTATCAAAACTATTTTTAGAACTATCAAAACTATTTTTAGAACTATCAAAACTATTTTTAGAACTATCAAAACTATTTTTAGAACTATCAAAACTATTTTTAGAACTATCAAAACTATTTTTAGAACTATTTCGGCTACTTTCGTTAGAACTATTATTCCGGGTTCTAGTTATAATTTCCAAGTCAGCTTCGATCATCATGTTATTGAAAGAAAATCTGTTTTCGGAACGAAAGTAAAATAGCAGATATGAAAGCAATACCTATTTCATATAATTACTTAGAATAATTCATTTAAAAATTACAACTTCCCAAAATGTTCATCAATCAAAAGGTTAACCTGTTAAATACCTTCGAACATAACATCAAGAACAGGTTAACTATAAGGAATTCAAAAAGGATGACTCAAAGCAACAACAGGAGAATATTTAAAAAGCAATTCGAAATTTCGAAGAAAGAAAATACTCCTACAGTCATCGATCACTGTGGACAAGAACTTAATGGATAGGGTGATTTAACGGATTAATTTCCATCCTATTTGTGCCATTCAATAGTGGGACAGTAGAACTCCTCTAGAGTGAACTCCTGTATAGTGAACAATCCTGTATAGTAAAGTCCTGTATAGTGAACTTATCATTATATTGAACATATTTAGTTTAGTCAGCTACAAATGGCTATAAGTTTTTTTATGATGAATCTGTATATATAGTAAATTAATTACATTTCATGAAAGAGTTCTGTGAGATGCTAAACCCTATATAATTAATAGATTAAAAAAAATGCATAGTCTGCCATGAATAGGTCAGTTTTCTATACATCTCTTGTATCCTCTATAGTGTAAACATACTATAGTGAACTACTTGAGGTTCACTATAGAGGAGTTATACTGTATAGAATAAGAAGTAAACAGTCAAAAATGTTAACGGCTGGTCGTCGGGTTAACGTTTGAAGATTCGTACCCCAAATTAATAAGCTTTCAGTACTGGAAAAGTGGGTATTGAAGTATATTTTGATATATCAATAAGAAACTCTTAATGGTCACATTAGTTCATAACCTACCTAGTTTAACGTACATTTACTATTATATTTTAAAAATAAAAGTATCAGCTGTCCACGAGTTTTTTTTTTATGCGACGAATATTCATATATTCCTGTAATCATGATTTATCATTAATTCAGAATGCAGATAATTCATCATATTTTATTTATTAATTCTAAAAATTCCTGAAAAGCCCGTATCTTGAAGACGAATTTTGAAGACACTTTTTATTAGATCTAATAAATGTTAAAAATGTTGTTTGACTCAATTTTCTATTATGAGAAATATGGAAATTATATTTCTAACGTATGGATTTGCTGGGGAACAAGTAGAATTACTTGGTGAAAATATATCAGTACTAGTGTAAATAACTGCTGATTGTTTAGAGGTAGAGGCAGTACCTAACGTAACTGAAAAGAGTTCCTTATTATGTATTTGCCGAGTCACACACCAACGATTTCGCGATTGAGGCCGTATCAGATGTCGAAGCTACTGAGAACC
This sequence comes from Caprella mutica, assembly GCA_947561585.1. NCBI lineage: Eukaryota > Metazoa > Arthropoda > Malacostraca > Amphipoda > Caprellidae > Caprella > Caprella mutica. The sequence continues at coordinate 26,282 of CANNZV010002319.1, read as the reverse complement.
GTCCGTAAACGTCAGAAGTAATCCGCCCATGGAGATGTTTACATATTTGAGTCAATTGCTATAGATACCACTGGACCGTATGGCAGTACGACCTCCTTTATCATTAAGTCTATTGGTAGACGCCTTGTTGAGACCACGAACAATCCAAGGGAGTCTGCCTGGTTCCAACAGCGAATGGCTTTTGCGATCCAGAGAGAGAATGCTTTCACCATACTCTCAACCACGAAGAAGAGTTTTTAAAGGTTTGGGTCCACACCTCACTCGTAATTCCTGAAAAAAATTCTTTTCTGTAAATATTTCATTTTTCGTGTTTTTGTTTTTTGAAGAGGAAGAACTATCGTCTTTAAAAATCTACTGAAGACACCAAAAGTAACATAAGGTAAAAAAAACTTTTCCAATTCTTCAATTCCCAGTCAGCAAGAAGCTTTTTTTATAATTAATGTAAAAGGAATCAATATATTTATTGCTATAGGATGGAAAACAATCATTTTTATATTTTATGTTTTCCCATGATATAAAGATAAACCAAATGATATTATAGCACTTATTCTTTTTATAATGTATTCAAACAACATGCCTAGTGATTAAACTTTAAATATAAAAAAGTCTGCCAATGATATTTCCACTTACCTCCTAGATATAAATTCTCTCTGACTCTTTTCCATCAGTAATTACAACTCATGACACTTGCTAGGCCTCATTTTTGGACGAGTATGGATGGCATCTTTCAAAGATATAAATGGCTGTTGGTTCTCCTCTCAGTTGGTATATAAGAGGGGTTAGCAGTGTACTTATTTGCAGTACAAAATTTTTGGAGATTATATCGGTAACTGGAAAAAAAACCACCATGAGGTTCTCCCTGATCTTATTCTTTGCTGTTCTAGCAATTTTCACTGTGAGTAAAATCTATTTATTTATACGATAAAGAAAAAATAAACTGCATATTGCTAATTTCACAAATCACTGTTTTCAAATTTCATACTATTTTCAAATCTGACAAATTTTTGCCGTTTATCCATAAGAGTTTTAAAATATCTACCAGAATTACAAAAGCTTTATATTAATTTTGGAAATGTTAAATTAGTAAAATGTGAAAATATCATTAGATCTTTCCTTTCAGTATTTTCATTATGCTTAAAATCTAAGATCAAATTTTGACCAATTGCGTCACGTTCAATGATAATTTAATTTTGTATTTTAATTATAACAAATAATTGTGTATGGACGTCGTCTTTATTACAATTCTGTCGTCATCGATGTTTAGTATAGCAATAGAAAAATTATTATTATAATCTTTTTGCAATTTTCTTCGTTTAATTCCAATTTAGTTTCCATTATGAAAAAAACTGATATCATTCAGTAAATTTTACTTCATTGAGTACATAATTTCACATATTTTCTTCAGGTACAATCAAATTCCAAGGAATTTCGTCAGGCCAGAAAAGCTGCTAAATTGAGAGGAAAACCTCGGTCATTGGAGCTGGAAACCAGGAGTGAGATAAAAAACTAAACCTTAAAGAAATGTTATCGCAGATAGTCATCCAAAATTAAAAGAACTACCAATCGAATATTCTTTGAATTTATTTCTTCAATTTGTTGACAGATAGCAATTATCTTGAATGTAAAAAATGGCCAGCTCAGGTTTACCTAGTTGAACCTGGTAAAACTCGTACTTTCGTGTCACCAAACTTTCCTAAGAACTACGGCAACAGAGAACACTGTGGATTCTTGTTTTACGTGAGTTAGTTTTAAATTCATTGATTTTTATCATATTGAATTGAAAAAGTACAGTTTTAGATTGATAACCAGATCAGATAATGATGTGAACTAATTTGCTAACTCAATTTCAGACTTCCAGTAGAAACACTCTTGAAACAAAATGCGATGTACTCTCTGAAAATACTTACGATCCACTGAAATTCTATATTAAAGGCGGAAAGAAATATACGTGAGTACGATGCGAGAAGTTCGGCAATTTGAATTAGTTCTGTGATTCTTTATCCCCATATTGATAATATATTTTCTGAATTCATGATATGAACATTCTTTTCAGTTACAAAAAAACAAACACAGTGCTGAAATATCCCGATAGTCACTTCTATGCTGAATTCTCTTCGAACTTTATATTCACAACCAAAGGTTTCCGCTGCTACGTTAAAGCTGTACCTAAACCCACCGAAGCCCCAAAAACAACAACGACCAAAAAGCCCACCGAACCACCCACGACAACAACCGAAAAGCCCACCGAACCACCCACAACAACAACTACAGAAGTCGAAATAACTTCTGCACCAGTTGAGGAGATTGATAACAATGTTGATGAAACCGAGAATACAGGAGGGGACACTGAAACTAATGAAATTGACCCTCCAAAAACTGGTGGTGAACAAGAAGTCGTTTTGCCAACTGATGAAGAATCCGAAGAAACCCCTATCGATAACGAAGATGCTGAATTACCCGTAGAACTTGGTAAATCTTTCTGAAATGCTTTAATTCATACCTTGTTACTAATATTTTTAGCAGGAATTCATTTGAAGTATATAATTGTGGCTACTTATTCTAATAAAGATAAATTCATAGAAATATTTGAATGCAATGGTGATCAAAATATCGAGCTCGAGAATGGCAAAGCGATCGCACTTACTTCACCAAACTACCCAGAGAAATATAACCATGCAACCAAGTGTGGCTGGAGAGTCACCGTAAGTTCATCGTTTATCATGTTTTTGTCATTTCAATTTTGATTCTTAGTTTAAACATGTGTTTGTATGAATAACCTATGTTTCCATGATATCAAGACTGGTGAGGACCATATTGTCTCGATTACATGCGCTGAATTCTCATTGGGTGACGGAGACTGGCTCCGAGTCAACTGGAGAAATGTCAAGATGTTCAGGTGGGTTAAGAGCAGTCACATAAATTGGTATATTGGTAATTAATTTGATCTTTTGTGAAATATCACCAATTTTACTTGAAAAATTGTATTTTAAAGTTTATCTGAATCCCATATAGCTAACTCGTCAAAACCTCGTAATTTAGTATATGTACCATATTTTTGTAAAAAAAAATACGCTAAAAGTAATAAAATGAATTAGTATATGTAAAAAATATCAATTCCAAAACTTCCAGAAATAGATTTTTTAATGATTTTTTTTTTGCAGAGGACCAGCCAGTAAGGGACCTCAGGAACTTACCTTCAACAAGAGAAGACTCTGGGCTAAATTCTTCTCCAATGAAGCTGTTGACGGAGCTGGCTTCAAATGTGTAGTGAAATCTACACCAACACAACGCAAATAAAGAAATACAAAGGAGATTGTTACTGTCCCCAGTGAAAGACTACATAATGAAGGATTACTTTGATACTTAAATCTATATATTATTTATACTTACTGCCAATCTGGGAGGAAGAAAACATCCCTCAGGAACATTTATTTATTATATAGAAGATATATTTTTTTACAATATCATATTGAGAATATTAAATATTCTTCAGATGCATTACCAATATTATAAATTTCAAATATATTCTGAATTGTTTTATTCGTCGTTATTTTTTCTTGTTTATCGATAACAAAATAATTATACATAACGAATATTAATACTTGATTAATAAATATACTAATCATGTATGTTTTGTATATGTTAAGCAATACATTAACAAGAAGACATAATTGCATTTTGTTTTTTCATTTCCAAGCCTAAAAAAGAAAAGTACTGCTCATAATCAGCATTGTAACTGCAAGAATAAAGCGATCAAAGCAATGACCAAAATGATATTTAAGCACATATACTTTATTACCTACTGTGATTGATATTTCAAACTAAACAAATGACAGTCAATAATGCTTTTTAGTGGAGGTTTACAAATTCTCCGTGGAAAAAAATTATATTTTCCTTCAGTTTTCAAAATGTTAAATACAATTCATTATCACTTAAAGTATATGAAAAAAATCAATGGATTAAATGTATATTGCCTATGATATAGCTATAGGAGATGCATTGAATATATGGTGCTGTACTACTGATCATTACTTATTTTCAGGACAAACTGACAAAATAAACTGTGACAAATTCCTAACCATAAAAACATTTTGGGACTTTGTTCATATTGGTGATTAATCATCTTAAATTTACCAGCAAAATAATTGAATAAATCAAATTGGACTATTGCTATAAATTGAAAGGACAAACGTGCAATAAACCGTGAAACCCGATTTAATATTATATGTTTCTTTCTTTCTTTTGTGATAATTTCCCTGATATCTTTTTCTACAATTGTCTGATAACAAAAACAAATTACTAATTAATAGCATATCTTTTTTCGGAATGGCACATAGCAATCGTGAAACTATTTCACGATGACGAAAAAATCATTTAAAAGTTCAAAATCCCAAATTTGTTCATCAATCAAGATTTAAACCACTAAAATACCTTCAAACATAAACTTAGCAATAGATTACCTCAGGAATTCAAAAAGGTTATCTCAAAGCGACAACCTTTTAAATATAGAGTTGTGACAATATGCCTTTTAAATCATAGATCTTAAGAATATCATAGACAAAACTAAATGAAATGGCATCGAATACTATATACCGCTGGTTTAGAACGATCCAATACTGTATATTTCTCTCCGTCTTTGATTATGAGCTAAATCAAGTTGAAATCAACTGCGAAAATATTCGGATATGACCAAGCAATCTCGTCGGTTCTATGATAATTCCACTGAGGTAAGTTCCACTACGGAAGATTCCACTGGGAAAATTCCACTGAGAAAAATTCCACTGAGGAAAATTCCACTGCAGAAAGTTCCACTGGGAAAATTACACTGAGGAAAATTCCACTAAATATAATAAATAAATATATAAGTTGTACTGCTTATTTTCTTAAACAATACTTTAGAAAATTTCATCTTCATATTATAAAAGCTTTTGCGATATTCATTCCACTGTTTTTTTTAAGTGGTTTGATAAAACGTAAGTGAATCTCATTATATAAATTTTCTTAATGTACATTTTCAACTATTGAATTTCTTTTATTTAACCTCTTGTTCCGCAAATCTGATCATAGTTGAGATAATTTTCATTTTGAATGTAAGTTCGAATTTTAAGTTGGGGCAAACAAAATATGTGTTATACGAGACAATTGTTTGTAAGAAAAAGTCAATGTACACTAAGAGTACAATCCGTTTATCTATATTAATGATGTGGACAAATTCTATAATTTAAACATGTTGAGGGGACCGTTCAGTGGTTTTGCTAGCTACCAGTAATACTGGTCCGATTGAGCTGAGATTTTGACATAAGGTGTAAAATGTTCCAAATCTAATACACTATGCTAGTATAACATTGAACAGAGATAAATAATTATCTTAATGAAGTAAACGTTTTCTAGCTATCAACTTACTGGAACTGTATCACCTGCTCAGCTAAAATAATTGATCAAAATATATTTTTGACTGCCATTTGGACGGAACAGTATTGTTTAAGAAAATAATGAATACTACATATTATTTTCCAGTGAAATCATAGGGAAAAGTTCTTGGTTGATTTTTAAATATTGGATATTGGATTTTGTTCAGTGGAATTTTCCCAAGTGGAATTTTCCCAAGTGGAATTTTCCCAGTGGAACTTTCCGCAGTAGAATTTTCCTCAGTGGAATATTCGTCAGTGGAACTTTCCGCAGTGGAATTTTCCCAGTGGAATCTTCCGCAGTGGAATTTTCCTTAGTGAAATCTTCCGTGCACCATCTCGTCAGCCGTGCCAGACTGGAATTCATTCAGAATAAGTTTGCTTCTCTCCAATCCTTTTTTTTTATCATTTCCTAGCTGCTGACAGGGTTTTGTCTCTTTCGAAAGGTGAAAGAGGAAAATATATTTTGATCGATTATTTTAGCTGAGCAGGTGATACAGTTCCAGTAGTTTGATAGCTAGAAAACGTTTACTTCATTAAGATAATTATTTATCTCTGTTCAATGTTATACTAGCATAGTGCATTAGATTTGGAACATTTTACACCTTATGTCAAAATCTCAGCTCAATCGGACCAGTATTACTGGTAGCTAGCAAAACCACTGAGCGGTCCCCTTAACATGTTTAAATTGTAGAATTTGTCCACATCATTAATATAGATTAACGGATTGTACTCTTAGTGTACATTGACTTTTTGTTACAAACAATTGTCTAGTATAACACATATTTTGTTTGCCCCAACTTAAAACTCGAACTTACATTCAAAATGAAAATGAACTTAACTATAAAACCTCTTTATCAAACAATATATCTAAAACTGTTTCGGAGTTCTTTACTGAAATAATTTATAATATATCAAGCTAAACCTTAACAGTTTTCTATAGCATGTCAAACGTCACCTTATCAAATATAAATCTCCTTAAAATCTACCCAACTATTTCTACACTATACTGTGTCTATACAATATTCGTGAGGCATATACAAGGTGCGGAGAAAGTCTCCGATCATATAAAAATGTTAATTTAATGAGTAGTGATGGATGAAATAAAACAAAACTTATAACACAATATCTCAATAAACCCATTTAACAGTTCTACCAATTATTTTTCAATATGACCACAATTGGCTGCGATTACTCTCTCGAGTCTACCTCTGAAGCTCTTTACTGCGGCACGGAATGTTTCTTGGTGAATTTTGGCATATTGTCACTCCTTCTCCAAGATGGACCACACTCAAAAGTCAAGAGGGTTCAGGTCCGGCGGTGAAGGAGGTCACAATTCCTTCCTCCAAAACGCAGGAAAGTGACGCTCGCACCAATCCTGAGTTTTGTTCGCTGTGTGCGAGGGTGCATCGTCCTGTTGAAAGGTAAAATGCCTGTCCTCGAAGTTTTTCTTCATCTCGATTTGTCCTGGAGTCAAAATAACCTCGATGTACGATTTTGCGTTAACTTTAGCGCCTTCTTTGACAAAAATAAGAGGAGATCTCCAACGTTCAGAGATGGCAGCCCAAACCATCACAGAGGCAGGCTTTTGGCGTCGGAAAACAGTCTTTACGGATGGAGGGATACTGTCAGCAGTTTTTGCCAAAATTCTGTCGTTCTGGGAGTTGAACTTGGCCTCCACACTCCACAGTGAACATTTTCTCATCCGAAAAGACGATCTCACCAGCCTGCGTGCCATCTTTCATTGCATTAAAAAGAATCTTTCTTCTGTCCAGCCTCTTCTGTTTCTGCAAGTCCGTGAGCTGTTGCATGGTGGTCAATTTGAAGGGGGACAACTTGAGGTCTTCTTTGACGATGGTTCTCACACTTCTTTCGACGATATCCATACTCTTACCCATCTTTCTCATGCTTCGCTTGGGGTTCCTCCTTATCTGCTCCCTAATGCCTTTTATTTTGGTTGGAGTGCGTGCAGTGCGAGGTCGTCCACACCTGGGTCGATCACCTGTTGTCTCCAGTTCTTGGTAGCGTTTAACAGCATCCCTAACAGTCGATTTCGGTGCTTTTAACTGCTTAAAAATCTCTGGGTATGTCTTCCCCGCGCAGAGTAGCTGAATAATAGCATCACGTTGACTCATTTTTACAAAAGACAATGTAAATTTATCAAAATTTAGACCTGGAACATTAAAGTATATGATTATAGGAAGAGAATGAGATATAAATGGATGAATTTAGTAAATAAATAACATCTTTAATTTAAAAAATAAAATTTGATCGGGAACTTTCTCCGCACCCTGTAGATTTTCATTGTTTCATTCCCCTGAATCTTTTTAAAAGCCAAATAATTAAAAACGGTTACTAAATTCCTGAATAAATTGTTCGATATCTTCTTGAATATATTATTCCTCAATCCTAAATATATAAATGTAACGATATATGTAGGAATCGCACATAGAAACTATACAAATCCTAGAATTAATTTAATAAAGAATAGATGTTTTATTTCATTTTACATTATTCATAAAAATGCATCATTTAAACAGGGGATTGAAGAATTGAAATATTTTTATATTATGTTACTTTTGAAGTCCACAGATTATTAATCAGGGAAGTTATAATGTCAATTTTATATTTAGAGAATATTCTTGGAACAGTGATATCTTAGGTAGTTTCTTCTGTGCGTTGCAAGGAATATTCCAAGCTTGTATAAGTTAGAAACTAGAAGAACCCGTGGAAATTCCATAGGACATTGATAAAACGTATAATTTTCTAGATAATACAGGGAATCAGTAATATACAGGGCATTCTCAAAATATGGAATCCAACCTTAAATTAGTACATTCAAAAACTATTGAAGGTATGTAAATTTTCATTCTAGTATCATTTTATTTCATGAACCCCTCTTTATTCACAGTTTAATTTTAAGAAAGTTTTATTCATTTTTGTGTATGTTATAGCGATTTTATTGATGATTGGTGGAAATGGCTATGCGCAAATGGCCAAAAGACATACTATGAAGTAAAGTGCAAACATTAAATACATCTTTAACAAACAAAAATTCCATTAATGAAACAGACTTATTTCCAGGACAAAAATGCATTCAAATATCTTTAAAATATTGGCAATCAAGAGGTAGGTAATCAAGTACAAGAAGGAAGGCACAAATTTAAATTTTAGCAAGGGTCATTCATTATGCAAGATAACTGTACGATCTAAAGACAATATCAACTTGTTGAAACACTTCTTTTAGAAAATAGAAGTGTTTCTGTTAGGAGAAATGTATAGGGTCGGACGGGGTATCACCGCGCACAATCTCGTAAACTCTGTACGTATTTACTCAGAAAATAAATTTACTAGACAAAATCGTTTTCTCATGATGAAATGATCATGAATGAGGATGGTTCTCAACCAGTTTCCAAATATTATCAAACTAAATGAAATACGTATTAGCAATTTTTCGAGCGCAACTTTTAGTGAGTGTATAGGGGTATCACTGCGCACATAAGGGGTATATTACTGTGCATTGCATAAATATAACACTCCTCTCCCCCACCTTAATCCCTCCTCCCCCCATTTCAATACTCCTCCCTTCCTCCCCCACCCCATCTAACCGACTTCTTTACCCATCTTAATATCCCACTCCTCCCGTCTAAATCCCCCTCTCTTCCAATCTAAATCCCCATTTCCTCCCATCTAAACACCCTGTCATCGAAATCTCCCTCTCTTCCCATCTAAATCCCCTCTTCCCCATCTAAATCCCCGTATACCCCATCTAGACCCTCCTCTCTCCCATCTAAATCCCCCTCTTCCCATCTAAATGTCAGTATTTCTCTCTCTAATTGCACTCTACCCAATCTACTTGCCCCTTACTTTCTAAATACATATTTAGTGAATCTGCAACAAATTTAACACTTAATTTTTTATGTAACTAATTAACAACATATATCAAGTAATATAATACGATCGTAGGTTTATTGTTAGTCAATATTTAATACAATAACCTCTCACCCCCACCCAAATACCCCCTATCCCTATCTTAATAGGGAGGGGGTATTTAGGGATAGGGGACCAGGGGTATAGCTACTACGATCGTAAATTTATTGTTAATCAATATTAGAATTAAATAACACCTTATTCAATATTTAAGCCTTTATTAAGAGCTAAAAATTTTTAATTTTTAATTTATTTATATACAAATATGGTTATTAATGATGCGCAGTGATACCCCTCTACCTCTAAATTATCTGGGGTATCACTGCGCACGGTTGTTGCGGGAAAACCGTTGAAACTGAGAAAGTGAAAAATTGACATAATGTAACTGTTAATGTTTGTGTTAATATGTTAAAACGTTATTAATGCATAAATCTCGATCCTACAGTTATTGGAAAGTTTGCGGGATTTAAAAATCACAAGCGCAAACTTTTTTCAGATCGTTTTGAGAGCAACACATTCATCGCGACTTTGCTCTAGAAATACTAGTAGAATAATGGTGCATCTTGATGTTTAAGGAAGAAAAGAAGATGCTTGAAATGATGGTGCAACCAGATTTAGGCTAAAAACAAGTTGATTCAAAATTATAAGAGGCGCGGAGTGATACCCCATAAAAAGGGTGTGCGCGGTGATACCCGTCCGACCCTATATATCGTGAGATCTTCAATCAATCGGAATACCAATCATGACATACAATGCCACCCTTGCAAAATGAAGGTCGAACAGCAACGTTTTAGAACAGATTTTTCACGTCGCTGAAATTTCGCCAACTGGTTCTTGCAAAGACATGTTCGTTTTGAGGAATGTATTATCATTGAGGACGAAGCTTCATTTAACATGAACAAAGAAAAAGAAGTAAATAATCATAACATTTTGCAAAATGCTCAACGAAATAGCCATCATGTTTTTAATTTTGACCGCCATTAACACTGTAGAAATTAAAATTATAACTCTGACTTTCGTTTTGAAGGGTGGCATTGCAGGTCATGTATTAGTGATTCGATTGATTGAAGATATTTAATTCCTTTTACCTAACCATTTATTTTTATTTTCTAGAACAAGTGGCTGAACAAATTGATATTGTCTTCTGGTCTTGTGACCTGAACGTTCCTTGTTAAAATTTAAACTTGTGACTTTCTTCTTGTACTTTTTAGCATCTGTGCTTATTGTACCATTTGTGCAAAGCCAATTTCAAATGAAGGCTTGATGGTTATCAACCACCCGCAACCGAGAGACCATAAAATCCAGATCTTCTTTTCTTCTTAAAATCTCTGCAGAAATACCAATTTAATTCAAAAACGCCCTCAATAAACATCAGATGTTTCTATTAACTACCCAGACATTTAGAATCACTGTTCAAAACAACAATTCTGTCTGACCTGTTGCAGTAGCATCGAGGATGGTCACCTCATATTTTGTGCTACTAACTCAAATCATCTGATAGCACTCTACCCATTTATCAAGACTCTTACATCCTCCAAAATTCTATCCGGAGACTCTCCCGAGGCTGCATTGTCTAGATACCAAACATTGAATTCCGATTTAACCTCACGAGCCACTTCGTATATTCCAAGAGCAAACATAGCCGGTCCAAAAGGGTCACTCTATTGGAAACATGTCTCCGACCTCAGCAGCCAAGAAAAAAAGCTGAAGGTGAAGAGTAAGTTTGGCATAGGAGTCTATATAGCTTCGGCTCATAGTTACGAATGATAGTAAGGAATGTGTCTCTCCTCAGACAGTTAAAGGCGTTTTTCTTATCTGTCTTGAGAATCACCATTCTATGACTCAAGTAACGTCTTGCAGAATTAGCGGCATTTTCACTACCACCCCTCGTAGATAAACCCAACTGAACTGGTATTAAATCGCTACCTAAAGATCAATGTGTTTCAAGAAAAAAAATACATGTATAGCACTTATTCTAACAGTTTTATAGGTTTCTTATTCTTTTATTCACAGAATAAATGCTTATTTGCGATAAGTAATTAGTCTGTTTCTCGATATATTCAAGAAATTGATGATTATGTAACGTTTGAACCAATGAATTTTTCACTCATCTCCGAGACATAAATTTTCTTTGACTTTTTCCCATTAATAACTATAACTCATGACATTTACCTGTCCTTATTTATTTAATTTATGGGCAGGTGTGGATGGCATCATTCAAAGATACAAATGGCTGTTGGTATATAAGAGGGGTTAACAGTGGACTTCTTTGTAGTACAATTTATTTGGAGTTTACATCGGCAACTGGAAAAAGTTCCACCATGAGGTTCTCCCTGATCTTATTTTTTGCTGTTCTAGCAATATTCACTGTGAGTATAAAACACCATTTGCGCAGGAAAAAGAAACTATCGAAGAAAAGTGTCACTTTTTCATGCTAATTTCTCAAATCACAGCAATTCTACTTCTCTATTATCTTCAAGTTTTACAATTTTACCTTCATCAAGATTAATTTTAAAATATCTACAAGCATTGCAATTGGTAAAGTTTCCTCTTCAAACGAGATATTATAGAGAACTGTGAAAAAATTATTACATTCACCTTTCATTGACTGTGGTAAATCTTGTTTGAGATCTGAAATCAGATTTGATCAATAGTTCCACGTTCAATAATAATTTCATATTGTACACTAATAATTTTAGTAACTATAACAAATAATTTTGAATGGAAGTCGTCCTTATTACAATTATGACGTCATACATATTGAGCATAGCACTATAAAAATTATATTATAATCAAACAATTATTTTCTTTGTTTAATTCCAATCTGGGTACAATAATGGAAAAAATTGAATTTATTCAATAAAATTTACTTCGTTGAGTAGGTAATTTCACGTGACCGGTAAATTCCCCCATGAAAAGTTCCACCAGGAAAATTCCACCATGGAAAATTCCACAATGAAAGAAACCACCAATTTTAAAAAATAAACAGTATTCATAATTGAAATTGCTCACATGTTTTCTTTTAGATTCAGTGGAATTATGTCATAAAAAAAAGCAAATCTTTCTTTGAAATAAAAATCACTAATTTATCCTCTATAGGTATTAATTATGCAAGTTTCTCATCGTGACTGAAAAAAAAAACGCTGCTACAGCAACGCTATCAATTATAGCTCATGATGTTCATTTAACAATTATATTAAATATGGGTACATTTAAAACTAGGGCGATGAATGATATATACAAAATATAATTTATATAATCAAATAAATTAATTAAATTTGAGGTTTAATTAAAACCTTAAACCTTAAAAAGATTCATATTCAACGGGAAATCCATAATATTAGATGTTATTTAAACTCTGCGTTGGAGGTCTTTCAACGCAAAACCTTCAAGCAGAGTTTAAATAACCTCTAATAATACACAACATGTATTTATTATAATGAGGAAAGCATATTGTAGACCACTGTGGCAGCAAAATATTATTGTTGTATTTACACTATTTAAAAAGTAAATTATATTTATTCATATCTTAACTTATGCTAAACCCATGAACGATTCGTTTGATCTTTGCCTATCCTTTAGGCCTTGACTTACATAACCATTTCAAAATTACAATTTCTGAACTAATTGACAATAAAAATGTTGACTTGTTACCATCAAAAAGAGATTCTTATTAATTAGTATTATTTAATGATGCACTCGATATAAATGAAATCAAGCCTCATGCTATGGAATTTTCTAAGGGTGGTATGTTCAATGGTTTAGCTTTCCATCGGTGGAATCTTCCTGATGGAATATTCCATGGTGGATTTTTCCGCGGGGGAATTTACCTAGAATCATAATTTCACATATTTAATTTCAGGTACAATCAAATTCCAAGGAATTTCGTCAGGCCGAAAAATCTCGTGCATTGGCGATGGAAACCAGAAGTAAGATAAGACTGAACCCTTAAAGAAAGTTATCGCAAATATTCACCAAAAATTAAGAGAACTATCAATCTGTTTATTTATTCAATTTGTTGACAGATAGCAAATATCTTGAATGTAAAAAATGGCCAGCTCAGGTTGTCAGAGTTGAACCTGGTAAAACTCTCACTTTCGTGTCGCCAAATTTTCCTAAGAACTACGGCAACAGAGAACACTGTGGATTCTTGTTTTACGTGAGTTTGTTTAACATTTATTGAATAAACTACTTTGAACTAAAAAATGTACAGATCTAGAATGAGAACATGGTGGTATTGTGAGCAAACTTGCCTACCCAATTTCAGACATCCAGGTCTGCTTCTCTGAGAACAAGATGCGATGTTCTCTCAAAAAATACTTATGATCCACTGAAATTCTACGTTAAAGGCGGAAAAAAATATACGTGAGTATGATACAATCATGCACGTAGTTCGGTAATTTCAATCAGATCATTAATTCATTATCCTCATATTAAATACAATTTTCTGAATTGATGGTATGAACATTCTTTTCAGTTACAAAAAAGCAAACACAGTGCTGAACTATCCCAAAAGTCACTTCTATGCTGAATTCTCTTCGAACTTTATATTCACTACAAAAGGTTTCCGCTGCTACGTTAAAGCTGTACCTAACCCTACCGAAGCTCCAAAGACAACAACAACAAAAAAGCCCACCGAACCACCCACGACAACGACCGAAAAGCCCACCGAACCACCCACGACAACAACAGAAATGCCCACTGAACCACCCACAACAACAACAACTGTAGAAGTCGAAATAACACCTGCACCAGTTGAGGAGATTGATAACAATGTTGATGAAACCGAGAATACAGGAGGAGACACTGAAACTAATGAAGTTGAACCTCCAAGAACTGGTGGTGAACAAGAAGTCGTTTTGCCAACTGAAGAAGAATCTGAAGAAACGACTACCGATAACGAAGATGCTGACTTACCGGTAGAACTTGGTAAATCATTCTGAAATGCTTTAATTCATACCTTGTTACTTATAAATTTTCCACAAGAAGTCATCTGCAGTATATCATTTTGGCTATTTATTCTAATCAAGATTAAATTCATAGAAATATCCGAATGCAGTGGTGACCAAAATATCGAGCTCGAGAACGGCAAAGCGATAGCACTAACTTCACCAAACTACCCTGGAAAATATAACCATGAAACAAAGTGTGGCTGGAGAGTCACCGTAAGTTTAGGGTTTATTATGTTTTTGTCATTTCAATTTTGATTCTTAGTTTTAACATGTGTTTGTATGAATAATCTATGTTTCCATGATATCAAGACTGGTGAGGACCATATTGTCTCGATTACATGCGCTGAATTCTCATTGGGTGATGGAGACTGGCTCCGAGTCAACTGGAGAAATGTCAAGATGTTCAGGTGGGTTAAGAGCAGTCACATAAATTGGTATATTGGTAATTAATTTGATCATTTTGTGAAATATGACCAATTTTCTTTTTAAAATTATATTTAAATCTAACTGAATCCCATATAGTAAACTCGTCCTTGTCTCGTTATATGCAATCAATAATATATAGATGAGAAAATAATCATCAACATTTAATATAGTGTAAAATAATTCAAGAAATTTTACCTTGGAAGAATCAATATGTATATTTTTTGAGAAAGTAGAGTAGTATTTGTTATAAATAATCCGTCCAAAACTTCCAAAAACAGATAGTTTTTAATTATTGTTTTTTGTTATGCAGAGGACCAGCCAGTAAGGGACCTCAGGAACTTACCTTCAACAAGAGAAGACTCTGGGCTAAATTCTTCTCAAATGAAGATGTTGACGGAGCTGGATTCAAATGTGTAGTGAAATCTACACCAACACCTAGCAAATAAAGAAATACAAAGGAGATTGTCACTGTTCCCAGTGAAAGACTTCATGATAAAGGATTACTTTGATACTTAAATCTATATATTATTTATACTTATGCTAGTAATCTTGAAGGAAGAAAACTTTCTTGATGATGGCCCTCAGGAACATTTATCCATATTACATTGAAATAATACAGTGGCAATAAGATAACTTGAAAATCCTTATTTTTGAGTTTCGTACTTATAGTATTAATAAATTCAAAATGATATAAATTTATTCAGTATAAGCAATATAAATATATATCAATTGGATATGTACTCTAAATATATTACCAATATTATTAATTTTAAATAAATTAGAATTGGATGATTTGTATGAAATATATTGTTCATATTCTTTCTAATTTATTGAAAAAATAACGATTGTTGATGTGTACGAACATTTATCTTAATTAATAGTAAACTAATCCATTCATTATTTCAGATCTGTATAAGCATCACATTAATGCGAATACAGAATTGCATTTGTTTTGTGTTTCATTTCCATGGTTGTAGTAAAGAAATCTACTGTTCAAATCAGCATTGTGACTGCAAGATCAAAAGTACGAATCAAACCAAAAATGGAAATTAATTAATTAGGCATACTCGTATATATGAAAAGCAAGATTCTGGGACAAATATATACCTGTGCAAAAAACTCACCTGTCAAAAACTCAATAAAGGGGAGTAAACATTTGGATAAACTTTTTCTCTCTTGTAGATGAATCGATAAAGGGACATTAATAATAGAATTTAATGTTGTTATTTTATTGTTTTAAATCCTACATATTTAAAAATAATAATTTAATTAATTTGAAAATGCAGCGCCACCTACTGATGACAGTTTGAACTACAAATGTCATTTGTAAAGAAAAGATTGACCAAAACAATTACGCACACAATCGTCATACTACCCTTATATTGTTTTTACTTGCTTTGAATAGTTTCTATACATTTTAAATTGTTTCTTCTAAGAATTACCATTATAGGATTGTATTTCATTTTGAACAGCTGATCGAGAATGTAAACAATAACAATTCGCAGATGTGGTGACTTAGAACCAAATTATTAATTAATATTTTTTATGGATGTTAGTATATATAAGACAAATGAACTCTCGTATGTATACAACTAATTACTAACAACGTTTTCATTACAAAGCATCATTTTTTTATAAAGTTTACTGTACCTTTAAGGTGGTCTCTTCAAACCATAAAAGTATGGTATACATTTTGCGACTATCGAAGGTATCCTGGAGGTATCCCTTACACTAGATAGTTTTTGCCAGGTTTTTACCATCAAATTACCAGGGGACTAAATTACCAGGGATTAAATTACCGGTCACGGTCCGAGACATAGAAAGAAGAAAAGGACTAGATATTTAATTTTTTTTTAACTAAATAAAGTTCCTGTTAAAAAATTATTTTTTTTATGAGCGTTTTTAGTACATGTTCAATAGGTAGAGAGATTCATAATGATGATATAAAGTGATTGATCTGAGTGCCTTTACAAACAGCTGTACTCTTCTCACAAATCTGAATCTGAATTACCTAACAGGTAAATCTAGTAAAGTAATTTAACCAATCCTATATTTTAATGTTCTATCTCCTAATACCTATATTCAAGACACAAAAAATATATACAATAAAAAAAGGAGCGATTTTTTAAAAATAATATTTATTTACTTTTAGAAAAACGTTGTTTTTACATAAGTATTAGAAGCAAAATTATTGCAGAAATAAATAATTAGTATTTTCAAATTTTTCTTTTCTAAAAAGTAAACTACATTGAAGGTCCCCTCCAAGCAAATTTTTTATTGCTTTAATCAATGAGGCAAACAAAGGTTTCTTACAATTTTGCTGCAAACCCCATAGAATTTGGTAGCATATTTTTAATGTTACAGTATATGCTTTTAAAGATTTTTATAATCAAAACTCTACAATACCTATTTTTTACCTCCGACTTAATAATTTTCAGTCAGAAGAAAAAGAATGTACACCATTTGTTTTGATTGTCAACTAGGGATTAGGTTTAATAAATCCATTTTATATTCATATAAAGGTATAAAATTGGATAAACTAAACTTATTACAGATCTCACGGATGGCCACTGGCAATGAACAGTATAACCCCGTATAACCGACTTGTTTCTGGTGTTTGGCCAGTGGAAATCCGACGTTTGGCAAATGACTCATAAACGTTTTATTAATGACAGCTATACTTAATGTTGCCGGTCTACGTCCATTGCTATTTTGATATTAGAGGTGTAATAGGTTACGTCATATAGAACACGTGAAGACAACAGTTACGTTTCACAATGTAAAGTAACTGTACTATATAAATACATCTTAATAGATTGAAATCAGGGAAAAACCATATAGAACAGTTATATTACTTTACTTACGCTAATTTATCCATTTAATAATATTAAAAATTTAAATTGAATAGAAAGTTTAATTTACAATTAATCTGAAGAATTATTTCAATCGGAAAAATAACTTTCTAAACTAAATATGTATATGATTTAACTAGCGGCTGGGCTCAATTTTATGATTGAAATATATAAAGTGTTAAATAAATTATTGAATATATAACAGACCCGTAAATACCAAACTGCCAGAAATTGCCAGAAATTGAAAAATAAGCCTATACTTAATTGAGGTATTAATTTGGCTATTTGAGATGATTATAATTTTGAGAGAGATCTTTTACACTTACCCTCTCTGCTTTGCTGGTGACAACTTCCTATAAGAACCGGTAGACCAGTATAATAAATGTACTGGTACATCGAAAAATCACTGGATTGGTTAACCAATGTTTTCCTAAATTTGGCCAGTGCTGTTTGGTTACCGTTGGCTTAAGCCTTAATGTCATTTTTTAATGCATTGGCACAACTCTGTTCAACAGCCGTTATTCCAGTGTCGCATACCTTACATTAACCCAGTGTATAATTGCACTGGCGTGTCTTTGCCCGATCGTGCCTTTATTTGCCAACCCAGTAAACATTACAATGCTGGGTCAACGTTGGTCCAATTCAGAATGAAACTCTGGGCCAACGCTGTCAAGCCGGTCTCGGTTAATTGGGCCAGCAAAGACCCGACATTGGCCCACCTCACGGATGTCCAACGGCCCAGAACAGAATAACCACGTTTAAACGACTTATTGGTGCCGCCGTACCGGCAATACTTAACGTTGCTAATGTAGTGCTAGTGTTGGATTGTGTTAGTAAAAAGCAGACGTTTTGTCAACTCACTTACCCGGTTCTGGCAAATGACTTATAAATGTTTCATGAATAACTTATAAACGTCTTATTAATGAATTATAAACCCGTTAAATACATAATTTTGCTGAAGTCAAGCCGGTCTACGGGCAGTTTTTTTTTATATTAGATGAGTATTAGATTACGCAATACAGAACACTTGAAGACAACAGTTACATCTCACAATGTAGTAACCGTCCTATAAATACATCTTATACAGTAGGTATATCAAAATCAGGGGGAAGCAATATACAACAGTTGACTATTCAAACTCAAATCTATATTATTTTACCTAAGCTAATTTAAACAAATAATAATATTTTAATTTAAAATTGCATAGAAAGTTTAATTTACAACTTAAATAATTATTTCAATCGGGAAAAAAACTTTTGTACACTATATTAAATATATGAATTGACTAGCGGCCAGGCTCATTTTTATGAATGGAATAAATAAAGTGTTAAAGTAATAATTGAAGGAATAACAGGCCCATTTATGCAAAATTGCCAGAAACTGCTACAATTCGAAATATATGCTTGAGTGAGGATATTAAATTGGCTATTTGGTGTGATTAAAGTTGGAAGAGATCGTTTACACCTAACCTCTCTGATATTCTGGCGACAACTGCCAAATAGATCTGGAAGACAAGTATAATAAATATATACTGGAACATCAAAAAAACACTGGATTAGTTAACCAATGTTTCCCTTCATTGGGCATGTGCTGTTTGGCAACCGTTGGCCCAGTGTTGTTTACCAAACACTGGCCCATGCAGTGTGTAATAGCACTAACGTGCCAATTCCCGATCGTGCCTTAACTTTGCCATCGTTTACTGACGTTGGCCTTATGGTACAATGTTATCAGAGTAGTTCGCGTTCCTATTGGAAATAGGAACGTGAACTAGGAATTTACCGTTTATTCATACGAGTTTCAAGCAATTGGATGAATACACTTTTCCGCTATAGTACATTCTACCTTTGTATTTATCTTATCTACAAACAGATCAACCTGTTAAATTAATTATCTTAATTAAAGGTCCTCTCCTGGCTCCAGTAAAGAAATGAGTTTATTACATAATATTATAGAACTAAGGTCTGCGATCATTATTCCGCAAACCGCATACAATTTGGTTCAGTATATATTTTATTATTTGCTTTTTAAGTTTTTTAATACATATATATGTGAGCAACAATTGAGCTAATCTCCAACCTGACGCTGAGAAAGAAGATTGTACACTCTTTGTTTTGATTTCAAATTTAGATTTTTAAACAAACAATGCGGTTTTGGCCTTCGTTTAAGATATTAATTGTTTCCTAAAGTATATAAACAATTCTATAATAAGTTTATCTAAATTTAAAAAATTTAAACGAATAATAAATAGATTTATTGAACCAAATACTTAGTTGACAATCAAAACAAATGGTGTACATTCTTCTTCTTCAGACTGAAAATTAGAAAGTCGGAAGTAAAGTAGGTTTTGTAGAGTTTTTGATTATAAAAATCTTTAAACGCATATAAAATTAAAAATATGCTATCAAATTTTATGGGGTTTGCAGTAAAATGATAAGAAACATTAGCCTCGTTGATTTAAGCAATAAAAAAATTTGCTTGGAGGGGACCTTTAAACATATTTTTTATACTTCTTTTACTAAGTACGATGGGTTTAATAGCTTCTAAGTACGATAGGCTTAAGAGGTTTTAATGCCTCTTTATTCCCACTTTATTGTACGACCTACTGCCATTGATATTTCCAGTTAACACTAAGTAAATGACAGTCAAATAAGCGTTATGTAAACCCTGCTTGGAAAAAACAATATTTGTTCTAGCTTTCAAATTGCTTATTCATCATCGGTAAAAGTATGATGCGTTAAGAAAAAATAATGGATTATATCACTCACACATATCCAGCTTTTTCAATAAGTGTGCTCATTTCATCCCCTATCCTAATTCTTTTTATGAGATAAAAGTGGAAGAAAAAGGTTAATTTGTTGAATCACAACAATGAGATGCCAATTAGTGATTTTAATAGGCTAAAATAGGCTAATAATTTCATTAACAATAAAGTAAAACTGAATTAAATTAGAATTATTACCATTAATATGTTTGAAGCTATACATTTTTTACATACTCATATCAAAACAACAATTTTTATATTCGGAACTAACTACCTATTTTTCGTGTTTATAAAACTGTATCTAGCAACATCTGGCATTTTCGCGTCAAAACATGTCTAGTTGGCAAGTTGCAATCATATGTGAAATGTGAGGTTTGCAACTTCGCAAAAGATATATTGTTCAATTTTTATTGACCTGTAATTTTTTTGAATGTGTATTATGTGTTCATATTACTGCATTGTCATGATATGTATTTGATAATGATTATTTTTGGTTAGGCTAATGCAATTAAATTGTGGCACTGTCAGACCCCCATCATCCCATGTTTCAAAATTCAAAGTGTGGCAGGAAAGTCACCAGTTAAGTGAGAAAATGGATCCAGGTTGCCACATTTAAGGTACTTTAAAGGAGAAATTTGACTCTCTAGTGGAGATTTTACACTTGGAAACATCGGGCCGGACATCCTTATGCTTCATGTCTGATGCATGTGCATCTCCTTGGACTATTTTGTGAGTCCAGACTGGGACTGCAGGAACTGGTAAAGTGTTCTCCAAGAAATCCTCTATTTTGGCTTCTGTTCTCATTAAAATACATGTTAATATAGGAGAAAATTAAGGATTGTTCACAATGAATCACACAGAGAATGTTAAAAATGTCCCATATTCTGCAGACTGGTCTGGTTGTGACTTGTGGATACGTATCTAAAAGCTGAGTGGCGCACACCAGTACGGCGCACCAGATTACGGCGCAACACTGTACATTCTATTAGATAGGTAATTTGAATACAGATTAATGATAAATGGAGTTAATTTGATAGGTACTTAACTAATTCTAATTGTCGTATCAAATTCATGTCTGACGCCTGACGGTACCTGAATCCAATGTTTATACTACACAGTTTAATTATTCGATTGTGATGTTTCATTTGGAATAGAAAATAAAATTCATCATAGAAAACTGTATTTGTAATTTTATGGGGTAACTATTGTAAACTTTCAGTCTGAGGTGTAAATAAAAACTTGTCAGTTAGCCGTTAGGTAGATGTCCCCCCTGCCAGGTCATTAAACAATCATGAAGTGTGCCACTGTGCCAAGTAATTAAGCATGTCCAAACTCGCCATTTTAATGGCGAGTTTGTGACAGTTATTTTGAGCCCTTCAATTGCAAATGGCGAGTTTTATCTATTTTTCTCCTATGCTACAATGTTATTTTGGAGAGAATTAATGATAATTTGATCATTTTGGAGAGAATTTGTTGAATTTTGGAGAGAGCTGGAGAGACAAATGGTGAGTTTATGAGACATACAATTTTACTTGGCCACTGTGCAGAACAACAAACTAGCGGATACAACACATTACATAACAGTTTTTCACATTGAGGTCATTAATAGAAAGTACAGTGGTGCGCCGTAATGTGGTGCGCCGTATTGTAGTGCGCCGTAATGTGGTGCGCCGCTCAGCTTTTAGATACTTATGGACTTGTGAGTGATTTACTTGTTATTTTTATTTACATGTTTTTCAACTTATTTAACCCCTCAAAAGTCAAAAGTACTGTATACTGTATAGTCACCAATATACTGGTGACTTTGTCCACACTTTAAATTTTAAAACATGGTCAGACCCCCAGAGCTTAGTCTGCAGAATGTGTCTCTTCTCCCGCAGAGATTTTAATTTGAGAGACAGTTACTCTCTGACTCTCAGTAGCAGATTCAGAATCTCCCGCAGCTAAATTAATGGTAACATAGGAATTAATTCAAAATCTCCCGCAGCTAAATTAATGGTAACATAGGAATTAATTCAAAATCTCCCGCAGCTAAATTAATGGTAACATAGGAATTAATTCAAGATCTCCCGCAGAGACCAGTCTGCATAATATGTGAGATATTTGGGATATTCTCTGATTTCTCTCCGAACAATTTTGAATTAATTCCTATATTTACATTAATTTTGCTACGAACATTTCTGAATTAATCTCTATATTTACATTGATTTTGCTACGAACAGAATAAGAGATCTCTACGAACACTTTACCAGTTTCTGCAGACTGGCGCAGAGATCTTAAATTTCTTAGTTCTAAAAATTCAATCAAAAACTCCCGCAGAGAGTCTTGGAAAAATGTTCCATATTCTGCATACTGGCGCGGGCCAGAGCCAGTCTGAAAAGAATGGGGTACGTAAGAAGTTAAGAACACCTGAAATATTGCTACTGAATTCCAGTCTGGCGAGTCTGCAGAATATGGGACATTTTTAACATTTTCTGTGCGAACAATCCTTAATTTCCTCCTATGTTTACAATAATTTTACTGAGAACATAAGCCAAAATAGAGGATTTCTTGGAGAACAGTTCCTGCAGTCTGCCATCTGGCTACTGATATGTGTATATGGGGGGCAACTAACACCCCCAACCCTCCTGTCACTGTCAGGTCATTTCAGACTGTATTTCATGGTAAATTTCACCGACTTGTCCATTGAAAATAATATTCTGGCAATGTCTGTGGATTTTTGGCTATTTATTCCCCAGTTTGTATTTGGTGCCCTGAACTCGTTACTCCTCTGACTTTTTCAAAAATCTGAGAAATAGCTGCCAACATTTTTCATAAATTTGTCTAGTCCTCCAACATTTTTCCAGTTTCCCCCCAGTCTGCAGAATGTGTCTTTTCTCCCGCAGAGATTATAATTAATAATAATAATTTGAGAGACAGTTGGTCTCTGACTCTTGGTAGCAAATTCAGAATCTCCCGCAGCTAAATTAATGGTAACATAGGAATTAATTCAAGATCTCCCGCAGAGATCTCCAATTACTAAAATTCAATCAAAAACTCCTGCAGAGAGTCTTGGAAAAATGTTCCATATTCTGCAGACTGGGTTTCCCCTCACAAAATTAATGATAATATAGGAATTAATAGCTAAATATCCTCCGACATTGCAGGAATTTTTTTATTAGAGAAATTAAATATCTCCTGATATATCCTCGGAATTTACCACCAAATACAATCTGGTTTATTCCTATGTTACCTTTAATTTTCGGTGGAAAAATGGGTAAAATGTCAGTGGATCAGCCAAATTACTGGAAATATATGATAGATTTTTTTCAGCTTTTTCAAAAAGTCGGTGGAATTTTGTGCACCAAATACAGACTGCAGGTCATTAAACAAATCATTAAGAAAAGAGTGCATTGCAACAAACTAACTATGTAGCTAGATTACCATCATTACAGCTTCATATTAAATGATCTCATAGGCTAACCGCTAATACCAAGTAAATATTTATTCAGTGAACTTAAATGGTTATATAAAGTACAGATCTTGATCTTGCAATAAAAGAAATAGGTAATCTCCCATAAGCTTCGATTCAGTTCGTTTCGGTGTTATTCATAAGAACACGGAATCGTAGTCAAATATAGAAGGAAGAGAATTCTTATCAGTCCTATTCTTATTCATTCATTCTTACCTGTCTATTCCTTTACATTCATTCTTACCTGTCTATTCCTTTCCGTTCATTCTTACCTGTCAATTCCTTTCCGTTCATTCATACCTGTCTATTCATTCCCGTTCATTCTTACCTGTTTATTCTTTTCCAATCATTCTTACCTGTATATTCTTTTCCGTTCATTCATACCTGTCTATTCATTTCCGTTCATTCTTACCTGTCTATTCATTCCCGTTCATTCTTACCTGTCTATTCCTTCCGTTCATTCTTACCTGTCTATTCCTTCCGTTCATTCTTACCTGTCTATTCTTTTCTAAAAATCTACATTTTTTGTTCTAATAAATTTTTTGTCAGGTGGGGCCTTTGAGGGTAAAGGTCAAAGTCAAAGAGGGTAAGTGCCCTTTTGCTTTCAAAGAATGAAAATAATAAAATTTTGTACACCTAGAAAGATTACCTAGCTTATTTTGAACAAAAAACTTGCTGAACTTTTTGTTCTAGATCTAATAATAGAAAGTTATGACCTTTCAAAAATGGTGATGTTAAGACATTTTGCCCTTTTTTTCGAGAGTTCACAAGGTCATAACTAGAGATGCACCGGTACTCTCGGTATCGGATAAAGTATCTGAAAGTAGAGATGCACCGATACCATATTGGCAACCGATACCAGTTCTTTTTTAAATTATAATTTTCAAGCCAAAGACAGAAAGTATATTAGTTCTAGGTAGGTATCTGTGGTTAAATTTACCACTAATTTATAAAGTTTACAAGTACCTAGGTCCTTACGATCTTCATAGGATAGGATTAGGTAGCTACCTAGGTATTTGTAACCAAAATTGTTGCCTAGGTGTTCACAAGTATGTAAAAAAAGAAAGCGTCAAAATAATATAATATAACGATTCATTGTCTAACATTAGAAGTGCACTCCACAGGTGATACTTGCTCAGTGTATAATACCTATAAATTTCGTTTGCTGGAATATTTTTGTATTTTTTCAATTAGCTAAAAAGTGTGCCTAGTTTCGAAGTGTAGTGTGCCTAGTTTCGAAGTGTAGTGTGCCTAGTTTCGAAGTGTAGTGTGCCTAGTTTCGAAGTAAAGTGTACCTAGTTTCGAAGTACAGTGTACCTAGTTAGTTTCGAAATAGGTACAGTGTACCCAGTTAGTTTCGAAATAGGCAGTGTACCCAGTTAGTTTCGAAGTAGGTACAGTGTACCCAGTTAGTTTCGAAGTAGGTACAGTGTACCCAGTTAGTTTCGAAGTAGGTACAGTGTACCCAGTTAGTTTTGAAGTAGGTTCAGTGTACCCAGTTAGTTTCGAAGTAGGTACAGTGTACCCAGTTAGTTTTGAAGTAGGTTCAGTGTACCTAGTTAGTTTTGAAGTAGGTACAGTGTACCTAGTTAGTTTCGAAGTAGGTACAGTGTACCTAGTTAGTTTCGAAGTAGGTACAGTGTACCTAGTTAGTTTCGAAGTAGGTACAGTGTACCTAGTTAGTTTCGAAGTACACTGTACCTAATTTTAAAGTACAGTGTACCTAGTTTCGAACTAGCTACAGTGTAGTTTGACACTGAACCTAGTTAGGTTTATTGTGACTGAATATTACCCATCTATATAGAAACTCATTTAAATTAACGTAGATTATACCAATAATTAATTATAATCTGAATTCTTTTGAGGTTGACCTGTAATAATTAGAGTATTATAATTGAAGAAAATGTTTAAATCAATTAAAATCCGAAAAAAAGTAACTATACAAAATACAAAAAGTATCAACTATACAAATGAAATAATTATAAACGTACTCTTGTTATGGTGAAAGGAAACTTATTCAAGATCGCGTATTTGAGTTGGGGAATGAATTTTTATTAAAATGATATCATAATGAAACTATAAATGAATTGGAACGATTGGAACGCCCCACCCCTGAACGATTGGAACGCCCCACCCCTGAACGATTGGAGCGCCCCACCACTGAACGATGGGAACCTCCCACCCCGGAAATATTGGAGCCCTCTACTCCTGGAAGATCGGAACTCCCCATTGTTAGAGCATAAGAATCCCTCACCTCTTGAAATTCGTAATTCATGTACTGTTGAGGATCAAACCCGAGATGGCTCAGCGGCTTCATCTTATTTAATTAAGTCAGAGTTATTGAGAAGACCGGCTGACCCCTTCGATGGTTCCCCTGGTCGCTATCACTTGTGGTCTAATATTCTGAGAGGAAGGATGAGCTGTGTATCTCTTAGTGCACTGGAAGAATTGCAGATACTTTTTGCAAATACCACAAACCGATCTCAGGAGCTAATCAGTGAC